>JAYESA010000014.1:13476638-13724138 GCA_036927795.1 Iris macrosiphon
TTTTTCTGAAATTGTTTTCTTTTGCAATATTACTGTCCTTCTTTGATGATATCGTTTCTTGCACTGTATTGACTTCTTTTGATCTGTGCTCTTTTTGATTCCATTCCAGCACTTGCTTTATTTGATTCCGGTGCTTCCCATAGCTTTGTGTCTGTATCTTTTGCTGTTAGACACCATCTTGTTGCTGAACCTTTAGCTAGACTCTGCAAGATCATGACCGGGGGTAGTATCATCCTAGTCCGTGATGTCTGCAGAGACCGGAGAGTTACCTTAGGAGGCCGGGAGTTGAGTGTGTGCCTACTCGTAATGCCACTTCTGAGCTACGATATTGTACTCGGGATGGATTGGTTGAGTACGCATTGTGCTAGTATAGATTATCGTGGAGGTAGAGTTTTATTTAGTCCGCCAGGTGAGCCAGAGTTTCAGTTTGCCAGAGGAGCAGCGGAGCAGACCGAGGGAGTCTTCTGCGGAGCCCTGGTGGTAGAGCCGAGGTCGCTACATCCACTGATAGAGGAGTATATGGATGTCTTTCCGGAGGAGTTGCCAGGGTTACCTCCGGACAGAGACGTGGAGTTCTCTATAGACTTTGTGCCAGGCGCGGAGCCGATATCCCAACACGTCTATAGAGTCAGCAACAGTGAGCTGATAGAGTTGAAGAAGCAGGTGGATGAGCTTCAGGACAAGGGATTTATCAGATCTAGTTCTTCTCTGTGGGGTGCTCCGGTACTTTTTGTGCCGAAGAAGGATGGGTCGATACGGATGTGTATCGACTACAGGGCTCTGAACAACCTCACAATCAAGAACAAGTATCTGCTGCCGCGTATTGATGATCTTTTTGACCAGTTGAGCGGAGCGAGGTATTTTCCAAGATTGATCTGAGGACAGGCTACCACCAGGTGAAGGTCAGGAAGGAGGATATTCCAAAGACAGCTTTTCGGACCAGATATGGACAGTATGAGTTCTTGGTGATGCCGTTTGGGTTGACTAATGCCCCGGCAGTGTTCATGAATCTGATGAACAAAGTGTTCCATCAGCATCTGGACAGGTTTGTGGTGGTGTTTATAGATGACATCTTGGTGTATTCGAAGACCCCAGAGGAGCACGAGGAGCATCTGAGGATAGTGTTGGAGACTCTCAGGAAGGAGAAGCTTTATAAAAAGCTCTCGAAGTGTGAGTTCTTCCTTGACAAGGTTGAATTCCTTGGTCATGTGGTGACTGGAGAGGGTATCTCGGTGGATCCGAGAAAGATCATGGCAGTTGAGGCATGGAGTGCTCCGAGTTCAGTAGCAGAGGTCAGGAGTTTCTTGGGACTGACAGGCTACTACATAAGATTTGTTTAGGATTTTTCCCGGATTGCAGAGCCGTTGTCTAGGCTGACTCGGAAGGACGTGGAGTTTGTTTGGTCAGAGGAGTGCCAGATCGCCTTTGATGAGCTGAAGAGGAGGTTGACGACAGCTCCAGTGTTGACGTTGCCATCAGGTTCTGGAGGATTCACTATCTATAGTGATGCATCGGGGAAGGGACTGGGTTGTGTGTTGCAGCAGAATGGGAGGGTGATTGCCTATGCTTCCAGGCAATTACGTCCTCGTGAGAAGATCTACCCTACCCACGATTTGGAGTTGGCAGCGGTCATCTTTGCTCTGAAGTTGTGGAAACACTATTTATACGGAGAGCGTGTAGAGATCTTCACAGACCACAAGAGCTTGAAGTATGTGTTTACCCAAAAAGAGCTGAACATGAGGCAGAGGAGATGGTTGGAGTTGATGAAAGACTTTGACATATCGTTGCAGTATCATCCAGGGAAGGCAAACGTAGTTGCGAATGCGTTGAGCAGGTATCCGGTAGCTATGTGCCTGACTACAGATCCTTATCTTCTGGCAGATCTAGAGAGCTTGGGTATTGAGGTGATAGTGCCTGGAGTTGAGATGCAGATGTGGGGACTGCAGATTCAGTCAGAGTTGGTAGACCGGATCAGGGCTACACAGTTTGAGGATGAGTCCCTGAGGAGCATCAGGGCGCAGGTTCAGATGGGATTATCAGATGACTTCACCATTGCTGATGATGGTTCATTACGGCACGGTACCAGGTTGTGTGTGCTGAGTGGGTCGTTGCGCGAGGAGGTTCTCTAGGAGGTGCATCGATCCCAGTACTCTATGCATCCAGGTGCCAACAAGATGTATAGAGATCTGAGACAGCATGTATGGTGGTACGGGATAAAGCGGGAGGTAGCACGCTTCGTATCCCGATGCTTAGTGTGCCAGCAGGTGAAGGCGGAGAGGCAGAGGCCAGGAGGTTTGCTCCAGCCGTTACCCATTCCGGAGTGGAAATGGGAGCATGTGATTATGGATTTTGTTTCTGGACTTTCCCGTTCTCCAGGCGGAAAGGATACGATTTGGGTCATCGTGGACAGGTTGACCAAATCGGCCCACTTTCTACCATTCAAAGTGGGTACGTCTACAAAGAGACTAGCAGAGATGTATGTGCGCCAGATAGTCAGACTGCATGGAGTTCCTGTGAGCACAGTATCAGATCGGGACAGTCGCTTTACTTCGCATTTCTGGAGGAGTCTGCAGGCTAGCTTGGGCACCCAGCTCAAGTTTAGTAGTGCGTATCACCCGCAGACAGATGGTCAGTCAGAGAGGACCATTCAGATGCTTGAGGACATGCTTCGCACTTGTGTTTTGGATTTCAGAGGCTCTTGGGAGGATCACTTGCACTTGGTAGAGTTTGCTTACAACAACAGCTACCAAGCCAGTATCGAGATATCGCCTTTTGAGGCGTTGTATGGACGGAGGTGTCGCACTCCGTTGTCATGGGATGATGTAGGTGAGAGAGCTTTGCTTGGCCCGAAGATGGTGGTTGATGCAGCGGAGAAGGTCAAGCTCATTAGAGATAGACTTCGGGTGGCGCAGGACAGGCAGCGGCATTGGGCCGATAGCCACCGGAGACCTTTGGAGTTCGAGGTATAGCTTAGAATTTAAATTTTGTTCTTGTTTTTGCTTGTGATTGCTTATTTTAGACTAAGTGCTGAGACCTTGTTTGTGCTAGGTTGGAGATCTGGTGTTCCTGAGGATTTCTCCGACGCGGGGCACTATTCGCTTCGGTGGAGGCGGGAAGCTTAGCCCACGTTTCGTCGGACCCTTCCGTATCCTTGAGAGGGTCGACGCCGTGGCGTATAGGCTTGAGTTGCCGCCTACGCTGGAGGGAGTTCATGATGTGTTCCACGTGTCGCAGTTGAGACGGTACGTGGCGGATCCCAGTCACGTATTGGATCACTCGGAGATCGCGATGGGCCCTACTCTTAGCTATCCAGAGCAGCCGGTGGAGATTCTGGATCGGCGGGAGAAGGTGTTGAGGAACCAGACTATTCCCTTGGTTCGCGTCGCGTGGAGGAATCACTCTCCAGGTGAGTCGACCTGGAAGAGGGAGGATGAAATGCGCGAGCGATACCCCTATCTCTTCGAGCCCTGAGGTATGGTTCTTTCTTTGCATTCCTGTCCTAGTTTCGTCTTTTAATTTCGAGGACAAAATTATTTTAAGGAGGGTAGGCTTGTCACTACCCAATTCTAGAAAATAGGGTATTTTTTTATTTTTATTTGATAAATGATGTATTGTATTTAATTAATTATAATTATATTTATTTAGTGCTTATATTATTATTTTTAATGATTGTTTTAGGGTTTTGGCTAGCCTGGACCCATGTCAGATCCTAGTGGACCCATGTCCGACCCAGCCCACACCCTTGTGAGAATTATTTTGGGGCTTAAATTTATTATTTTATTTTTAGAAGGTTAGTTGGAGAGATTTGGAGCTAGTTTGAGTGCTTTTGGAACCCGAAACCCGAAACCAAGTCAAGTAGGGGCGTTTTGGGAATTTGAAAACTTGTGTAACCCCTTTATACTTGCTTGGCCGACCCATTCAGCCCCCCCCCCACCCGTGGAACAGCAGCCCCCTCCCCCTTTGCTTCATATTCTACTTCTTCTTCACTTCTTCTCCACTTCTTCTTTCTTCTTCCTTCCTTCTCCAAGTAAGTTCCCCTTCCTTTTTCTTCCTTCTTTCTTCTATTTTTTCTTCTTTATGTAAACCCTAACATTGTATTTTTCCTAACCTAGGTGTGTGGAGCCTAGATTTAGTGTGGAGGCTAGATTTGGTGGCTTGGAGCTTGAGGGAGGTGATTCCAAGTAGATCGGGGACTTTGGCCTTGGGATTTTAACTCCCAAGAGGTAAACCCTAACTTTTCCCTTGCTAATTACTTTCATTTAGTATAATTAGTATTGTAGAACCTTCCTAGACCCTAAGCCTACCCGTGGGAGGAAGTTGGAACTAGTTTGGGTGAGTTTAGAGACTTTGACATTGGGTTTTGTGTCAATTTCGGGTGGAATCCGAATTTGGCCCAATTTTGGGTGATGCTCTAGGTTAGACGGACCTAGGTAGATGTTGTCGGGTGTCTAGAGGGTGAGTGCGTGTCTTCGTTCGGACACGGGATGTCGTGTCGCGGAGAAACGGGCGTTTCGGGCGAAATTGGGGTTTTTCGTCGTCGCCGATTCCAAGTGCGTGCGCGTTTCCGCCACGGGCGTAGAATTGACGCGGGAGTACTTTTTTTAGGATCTAGGCATCGTTTAGGACCCGTGGATAAATTTTGGGCCGATTCCGAGTTAATTTGGTGTGCGTTTCAGGAGGTTTTCCGAACCGCGCACCACGTGTTCGTCGAAATGACCAAACGGCCATTTCGACTTGGTTTCCTCGTTTCGGGCTTGTGCGCGCGTTGGGTAAGTATTGGGGAGTGTATGCTAGAGTTTTTGAGTTATATTTTATATATTTTAGGGTGTTGGTGAGTGTCGGGGTCGTTGGGCGTGAGTGGGACGTGTTGTTTGGGTGTTGTGTGCATTGTGTGGTGGTTGGGTATATGTGTCTATATATATATATATATTTATATATATATGTATGTGTGTTTATGTATATATATTTATATATATATATATGTGTGTATTTATATCTATGTGCTTGTGTATGTATATGTCTATGTGTATATATATATGTATATGTGTAATTGTGCTTGTGTGTGTATATGTATATGTATATATATATATATATATATATATATATATATATATATATATATATAAATATATATATATATATATATATATATATATATATATATATATAGGTGTATGGGTATATATATATTTGATGAGTGTGTGTATATATATATATATAAATAGGTTCTATATATATATATATATATATATATATATATATATATATATATATAGCTATGTATATTTATATGTGTGTGTGTGGTTATGTGTTTAAGTGTGTGTGTGTGTATTAGTGTTTGTAAGTGCGTTAGTGTGTGTGTTAGTATATAGATATAAGAGTGTGTATATATATGTATCTAGTTGATATATATATAGATATATATGTATGTATATATATATATATATATAGGATGATATATATATATATGTATAGGAGTGTGTATGTGTGTGTGTTTGTGAGTAGGAGGGGGGGGCAGATGGACTGCAACAGCAGCTGCTGCTGCACTGCAGCAGCAGCACAGCAGCAGCAGGTAGAGCAGCAGCATTAGCAGTATAAGGAGAAGCAGCAGCAGTACAAGAAGCCAGCAGCAGCAGCAGCAAGCTCCAGCATTCGCAGCGAGGATTGGCGTAGCTAGTGAGGGATAGAGAGAGATTGATATATATATATATATATATATATATATATATATATATATATATATATATATATATGTTGATAGATAGATAGATAGATATATCAATAGATAGATAGATAGGTAGATGGATAGATAAATAGGTAAGATAGATAGTATTATAGATAGATAAGTAGATACATAGATAGATAGTTAAATAATTAGTTAGATAGTTGGATTGATAGTTAGGTAGATAAGATAAATAGATAGTTAGATAGATAATAAGTTAGATAGATAGATAGATATATAGATATCTAGATAGGTATTAGATATATATCTATATCTATATGTATATATATAAATACATATAGTTAGATAGGTAGCTAGATAGTTACCTAGATAGGTAGATGGATAGTTAGACGGGTAGATAGATAGCTAGATGCCTAGATATATATCTATCTAAGATATAGATATCTATATACCTATAGTAATATATATGTGTATAGGTAAGGTAAAGGGGTATTGTATATGTGTGTGTGGATATCTATATATATATGTACATAGGTACTTAGATATATAAATATATGGTAGATATATATATTTTCTAGCCTAGATTAATAACTAGGTATATAATTATTAGCTAGATAGCTAGTTAGAAGGGTTTGAGAGCGGTATCTCAGCTAGTTAGAAGGGTTTGAGAGCGGTATCTCAATACCTTGAGATACCGAGGTATCTCAATACCTTGAGATATCCAAGGTATTGAGTTTCGAGCGGGATATTTGAGCATTAGCCTAGGAAATGTATTGGAGTGAATTTTATATGTTTATGTATATATATTTACGTGTGCTAGCATAGGTTTTAGCGGGTTTAGGCGGGGTGCCTGGCCTAGGGCGAGGTATCGGATACCGAGGGTATCCCGGTATCTCGATTAAGCGAGTTTGAGAGTTTAGTAGCTTAATGAGCTCGGTTTGATCTAGAATTTTAGGGACACCCTAGTTTGACCTAGCCTTGACCATAATTGTCCTTATTGACCGTAAAAGTCAATGTTTGACCTAGTTTTGACCTAGAGTTGACTTTTTGGATCCCGGGTTGACTTTTTGATCCGAATTTTACCGGTTTGACCCGTTCGACCTAGAATAGCCCTAGAAGCCTGTTTTTAATTATTTTATATCAGTTTAAATGCTTAGAACCTTGTTTAATTCTACTTTTCGTAATAGGTCCTTGCGACACCGGTCCGGATCTCGATCCTCATCAGTTGCTCAGGACATCAGGCGAGTACCTACCTCTGATAGTTTCCATTTCATGATAGAGTTTATATCACCTGTTCTAGAACTGTAATACTTGATTCTGACACATTGTTATACGAGCTGGTACTAGTGGATCCCGTCATGAGATGCTATCCCCCTTACCGTGTTCAGCGGGTACTCTATCACGTGTATTTCATCATGTGCTTCGGGTATTGATTCTCATGTGCTATCATGTGCTTCTTGTGCTCTCGCCTTCGTGTGCGTGAGCTATTATCATGTACGTAGCATGTTGTGGTTGGATCCAATGGTATTAGTGGGGAAGGGGAGTAGGAGTTGGTTATGTGATTAAAGCCAAACAGTATTCATGTGTATGTCGGTTATGCAACTCACGCATAACGGAGTTATCGTAGTATTTTTCATGTGCAACCTAAGCCGATCACATAACGAACTTGTGCTCAAGGCACTTAGCTAGTATTCATGTTTCTCACCTACAGTTACTTTTCCAGTACTTGTATTATTCTCTAGTTTACATTGCAGCTACTTGTTGTGCTCCAGCATATATTTATTTCCTGTGCATCTTGTATACTTTTCTATTGCTTGTCATATACACCTTACCATGTATTTGGAGTTGCTTTCAGAGTTATGTACTTCACTCCAGTCCTGACTGGGCATATTTTTTTTTAGAGGATCCTGAGGACTATTGCCCGACGTTCTACGGGCCGGGTGTTGATGACTGTTGTGACCCCGAGATCGAGGAGGAGTGTGCCGAGGAGACGCCTATAGCACCCTAGTTAGCTAGGTGGGTTTCCTGGGTTGTTCCCAGTAGTTTAGTTTTGGATGATTGTACTTATTCTTTTGATGCTGTGAGATGTTGTAGCTATTTTGGCCTTTGACTGTATATTTTAGATATTGTCTTGCTCTCTTTGGTTCTGTTTCTTTGTTTATATCATATCGTGCTTTATTTCTTCCCCTAGTTTCTGTAATTGAGAGATTTTATATATATTGCGTGGTTGCCCTCCTTTTGGAGAGAATTATTCATATATATATTGCGTGGTTGCCCTCCTTTTGGAGAGGTCATGGCCGATTTTTCTGTGAGATATAGATAGATATGGTTGACCTAGAATGGACCTTTACAGCGTTCTACCGCCGATTCTGCGGCGTAGGCTGGACGTACCCATGGCTCATGCCCGATTTTTGGGTGCGGGTCGTGACACATTTTAGTATTATTATAGTCATTGGTAGTGGATTTGTCTCCACCCGACTATCAATTTTGGATTATCCAGACTCATTATTCTGGTTTAGTTATTTCTTTACTATGACTTGTTTTTGTGGATGAGATTAGTATTTCTGTGACTTGTGACAATATATATACCACATGTGAGTTAATATTCATATTACAGCGTACGTGTGTACTATGGTATTGTCACTACCATATTTTCTAGGAAAGGGTATTTTAGTCTTTTCCTATTTAAATAAATATTGTGCATGGTAAATAATTATTTGTTGTATTATTTAATTATTGTTAGATGTTATTTAATTATTTTGGACTTATATTAGTGGACCCAACTAGTTTAGTTTGGACCCATGGACCAACATGAATTAATTAGTTAGACTTGGCCCATTTAGAAAGCCCATAGTTAAGAAGATGGATTAAATTAATTAAGTGATTAGACTAGAAGCTTCCATCCTTAATTATTTCTTCATGAGAGGCCCCAAGGGGTACATTGGACATTTTATAATTTTTTGGGGAGGGGGGCATGGCCGGCCTATTAAAAGAGGAGGAGAAATTTCTCTCTCCTCTCATTTTCATTCCAAATCTAGATCTATAATTTTCCACTACCAAATTCCCTCCATTTCTATTCCAATTCTCTACCAAATTCATTCCAAATTCTTTCCAATTCACCATTAGAAAGTTGAGAAGCAAGAATCTAGAAGGAGGAAGCAAGGATCTAGAAAGAGGAGCAAGGATCTACAATTTGGAAGCAAGTTCATCTCAATTGGAGGTTTCATTGGGAATCCATCTTCCAATAGGTATAATTTAGTTTTTCCCATTAAAATAGCTTCTAAATCTGAGATTTAATCATGTAAAATCAACCCATATGTATGTACTACACATAGGACTTTATTTTGTGTTCATAGGAGACCCATGGAGAAAGTTATGGTACTTTTTGTGTCAATTTTGGAGAAATTCTGAATTGACAAATTGTTGTGTGTGTCAATTGATCCTATAGATCAATTTGGCATGTGCTTATGTGTTTGGGGCTAGTGTCGTGTCCACAAGTGAGTACATGTGGGTCGTATCCCAATAATTTGGTGATACGTGTCGTTTTGGGGGTTTTCCCTCCGACACGGGACTTTGTACATGTCGTATTTTGACACGGACACATAGATCTACTTTTGACTCTTTGATTTGTTCATAAATATTATTTGTGACTTTTTTGTGTCCTTCGGGGTGCAATTGGTTGTGTGTTGGACTCGTGTCGCATGCGTATCCTAGATCTAGTGGGATACGGTGTGATACTCTCCAATTGTGTGTGTTATTGTATAGATCTAATTATTTGTGCCTTAATTCTTTATTTATAATTAGTAAATATATATAGATATTATATATTTATTTTAGTGTGTTTATTATGTATTTATTGTAGCATAGATCTATATATTTCTATGTGTTCTAATGTGATGTATAAATATATATATGTAGCTTTCTTGCATGCCATTATATATGTACTTATGTTAATAAATAATTTATACATAAAGGTTTTGTAAAATATACTTATGTGTAATTATATTATTTATAACTATTATATAATTATTTGTATATTAATGAATATATTTTTATGTGTGCTTCTAGCCATGTGAAATACGTACATTAATATGTGCATGTGTTATGTAACTATTGGTATTTAATTGTATAATTTATATGTGTATATATATAAGTTTATAGTTATTATTTTGTTTTATATATATATATGTATTTTGATTTATATATTGTATGTTTTATATATATATATATATATATATATTTTTTTTTTACTGTTTGGTGACAGTGGCTTTAATGACAGTTGAAAACTGTCATTACTCTGTTCTGTTACAACAGCCGCTGTAGCTATTAATGACAGTCCTGTCATTAATAGCAGCGGGCGGGATTACACAGCTTTTTGCGACAGTTTTCTGCGACAGTTGTTTAACTGTCACCGTTTCAGCAGCAGTGGGTTTTATTTCAGCGGTTTTCTGCGACAGATTTTCTGTGACAGTCAAGACTGTCACTATAAGCCTGTTTTATTTAATCTTTATTTTGTTCACTATTTTCAGTGACGTTTTGGCAGAATTAATTTATAGATTATATATTGTATATTTATATATATATGTATATATATATGTGCTTTTGTGAGGTATAATACTAGTACTAATATATTATTTTATTGTATAAATATTTGCTTGTATATACATTATTTTAGAGTGTACATTAATTGTATTATTAAGTATACTTTGTATAGGTACCAATTGGGATCAAACCTTGATTCCTAATTGTTGTATATTTTATTCTATATTATTTATATAGATGTCTTGTGAGGTTGACCTTGGTTTGACCATAGTTGACTTTAGTTGACTTTAGAGTTGACCATAGTTGACTTTTGACTTAGAATTTACTTATTGACCTAGAAGTTGACTAGTTTGACTTGTTCTCTTTCCGGGACCTTGTATTAATGTGGTATTCCATATCTAGGTCTTCGAGGCACCGAGTCAGACATCTGTGAGACTGTTCTTTGGACTTCAGGCGAGTACATTCTCTGATAGTTTCTCATTTATGATATCCTCTATGTTCGTTGTATCTAGTGTAGATATCCATAGTTCTCTTGACACTATGGTTACACGGATTGGTATATCCGGATCTCGTCATGAGATGTTATTCCTTGGTATATGGTGTATATGGTGCAAGTATTGTTTCATTGGTTATCTTGTACATGTACAGACACCGATTCTCGGGGAGACTAGCTATCTTCTTGGAGAATCTAGTGCCAAAGCATACCGTGGTTGGATCTATTATACCAGTCGGGGATGGGGAGTATTAGTATAAATATGTGATCAAATCCCTATTGAATAAAGTACTGGTAAGCGAATAGTGTTGATCATGCACCGCACGTATGATTAGCCAGGCCGCATTGCATCTTGCCCAAGCCGATCACATGTTAAGCTAGTACTCACACACTTAGTCATTAGTATTATTGTTTCATTGGCATATTGTTCCTTATTGCATTTATTTCCAGTATTTCCTTATTGTACATATATCTCTCCTATCTTTTGTGCATCTTGTTTATCCATAGCTATTTACTGTTACATAGTTTTTATCATTGCTTGAGAACTGCTGTTAGGTTTGTACTCTGCTCCTTTCCTGACTGAATATATTTTTTTCAGATGACACTGAGGAGTACCCTACCTATTATGGACCCCAGGATGTTGTGGGTTTAGATTCTGAGACCCTGGCTCAAGAGGGACTTATCCCAACTGAGACAGTTGACCCTGGAGTTGTAGCTTGTAGCTTTGTAGTATTCTTTTATACTGGATTTGTCTCCAGCTTATTTCTGTTATTCTTCAGACTCATTGATGTATTATTTAGACTCATGAGTTGTATTATGACTATTCTATTCTTATCTGATTCGTGTTCATTCTATCTTAGTTCTGTGATTGAGTATTCTATCATTATTGGTGGTTCATTATATTAGATAGACTTTCTAGACAGCGTTCTACCACCGATTCTGCGGCGTAGGCTGTGCATTGTTTCCGACTAGTACCCTTACACCGGGTGCGGGTCGTGACACATTTTTGGTGGTGGCCCATGCAGGTCCAGCTTCACAAGTATGTGATGTCGTGGTAGTGTGACAACTTAGTTGTACTACTGCGAGCCTGCGATAGGATATAGAATATAGGCTGAGATACTCAATCACATCTAGGAAAATTCTTTTGATTCAACTATTCTCCTTTGACATTGATACTTGATCCTTTAAACTGTCCTTTCCTTGATATCTTACGTCTTGTGCCATATTGATTCTTTCTTTCGCTTTGTCTCAGGATGCCGCCTAAGACTAGATCACAGCAGGGGAGAGCAGTTTCTGAGAGGTCTGCGACATCCCGAGGGCCTGCACCAGTCACTTCTTCGGTGATTGGAGTGTCAGCTACTTTCGGAGGTCCACCACCTACTCAGAGGACTGTGCCAGCTGTATCTGAGGGGCTTCCACCTCCACCTCCTGTGCCAGCAGAGGCGTCACAGATATTTACACTATTTCGTGAGATGCTCGAGGCACAGAGGGCTCAGTCAGAGGCACATCAGAGGCAGACCGACGTTCTACGGCAGGGCATCGAGAGTGCTCATCAGCTTGCTCGTGCTGTAGTTGAGAGAGGAGTTCCGGTCCAGCAGCAGGTTGTTCCTCAAGTTGCTCAGCTTCGGCCAGGCAACATTCAGGACTTCAAGAAACTGGAGCCTAGGGTTTTCAAAGGGACGGAGGGCATCGTCTATGTTGATGATTGGCTCGAGGACATTGAGCGTCTTATGAGGGTGTCCCGTCTTTCTGAAGATCTGAAGGTTGAGGCGGTAGGACTTCAACTGTTCGACGTTGCTCGCACTTGGTTCAGGAATAAGCCAGTACTGGTTGACGTAGGACAATCTTGGGAGGTATTCAAGGACCTTTTCAAGAAAAAGTTTTTTGCCAGGGTAGACAGGCTTGACTTGGGGAGACAATTTGAGAGTCTCATTCAGGGGAACATGTCTGTGGAGGAATACGCTGCGGAGTTCGTTAGGTTGAGCCAATTCGTAGAGTATTTGGTGAGGGAGCCGGAGGTTCGAGCTATTCGTTTTCGTGAGGGTCTAAACTGGGAAGTGAAGATTCTTATTCCGTCTTTTTATGAGACATACTCGGAAATACTTGCGGAGGCACGCAAGGTTGAGCGGGATCTGGGTTTGAAGACCAAGAGAGACCGTGATTCTTTTCTGGGGGCCAACGGCAGTGCAGTATCTGCCAAACGTCCTCATTTCCAGTCCAAACCTTTCCAGCAGCCACAACAGAACCAGACTCTAGCTAGAGCGCCTTTTCACCAGGCACCTCAGCAGCAGAGATAGTTACAACAAGCTCCATGCAACTTCTGCAAGAAGCCCGACCACATCTGGGAAGTTTGCAGGAGGAGGCTAGGAGTTTGTTTGTATTGTGGTACTGAAGGGCATCAATCGAGGGAGTGTCCTCGTCGTGCAGTTCAGGGAGCAGTTCCAGCTCCGAGGGCACAGACGAGACCACCTGCAGCATAGCCGAGGGGACCGCTTCCGACACAGCAGCAGCGTTTTGTCCAACATCAACAGCAGGGAGGTGCTCGGCAGGGACGAGCGTTTGCTATGATAGTCGAAGAGGAGGAACCCACCGGAGATGTTATCGCAGGTTCTATTCTTCTTGATTCCATTCCAGCTTTAGCTTTGTTTGATAGTGGTGCTTCCTATAGTTTTGTATCTGTTTCTTTTGCTCTAAAGCATGGTTTGGTAGCTGAGTCTTTTCTTAGGACTTGTAAGATCATGAACGGGGGAGGCATTATCCTGGTTAATAATATTTGCAAGGATCGGAGAGTTACTTTGGGAGGCTGGGAGTTGAGTGCGTGTCTACTTGTAATGCCACTTCCGAGCTACGACATTATACTCGGGATGGATTGGTTGAGTAGGCACCGTGCTAGCATAGATTGTAGAGGAGAAAAAGTTTTGTTTGGTCCGCCAGGAGAGCCAGAGTTCGAGTTTGCTAGAGGAGCTGCGGAGCAGGAAGAAGACATTATTTATGGAGCTATGGTGGAAGACAAGGAGTTGCCACATCCGTTGATAGCAGAATTCTTGGATGTGTTTCCTGAGGAATTGCCAGGATTGCCGCCAGATCGAGATGTTGAATTTTCTATAGACTTGGTGCCAGGTGCAGAACCAATTTCGCAGCATGTCTATAGAGTAAACAACAGCGAGCTGGTCGAGTTGAAGAAGCAGGTGGACGAATTGCAGGATAAGGGGTTTATCAGATCGAGTTCTTCACCATGGGGAGCCCCGGTATTGTTTGTACCGAAGAAGGATGGATCGGTGCGCATGTACATTGATTATAGGGCTTTGAATAATCTCACTATTAAGAATATGTATCCTTTGCCACGGATTGATGATCTGTTTGATCAGTTGAGTGGTGCGAAGGTGTTTTCTAAGATAGATTTGAGATCAGGCTACCATCAAGTGAAGGTAAAGCCGGAGGACATACCGAAGACTGCTTTTAGAACTCGGTATGGTCAGTACGAGTTTATGGTGATGCCGTTTGGTTTGACTAATGCACCGGCGGTATTTATGAACTTGATGAACAAGGTATTCTACCAGTACCTTGACAAGTTTGTGGTGGTGTTCATCGATGACATACTCATATACTCGAGGACACCGGAGGAGCATGAGGAGCATTTGAGGATTGTCTTGGATGTGCTGAGGAAGGAGAAGCTGTATGGGAAGTTGTCCAAGTGTGAGTTTTTCCTGGACAAGGTAGAATTCTTGGGGCATGTTGTGACTGGTGATGGTATTTCAGTGGATCCGAAGAAGATTTCAGCAGTGGAATCTTGGAAGACTCCGAGTTCAGTAGCAGAGATCAGGAGTTTCTTGGGATTGGCAGGCTACTACAGGAAGTTTGTGCAAGATTTTTTGAGGATTGCCGAACCGATGACCAGACTCACAAGAAAGGATGTGGAGTTTGTTTGGACGGAGGATTGCCAGGTTGCTTTTGAGGAGTTGAAGAAGAGGTTGACGTCTGCTCCTATTTTGACGTTGCCATCAGGGTCCGGAGGTTTCACTATTTATAGTGATGCATCGGGAAAGGGTTTGGGTTGTGTTCTTCAGCAGCATGGAAAAGTGATTGCCTATGCATCCAGGCAATTGCGTCCTCATGAAAAGAACAATCCTACCCATGATTTGGAGTTGGCAGCCGTCATATTCGCCCTGAAGTTGTGGAAACATTATTTGTACGGAGAGCGTGTGGAGATCTTCACAGACCACAAAAGCTTGAAGTACGTTTTTACGCAGAAGGAGTTGAACATGAGGCAGCGTCGATGGTTGGAACTGATGAAGGATTTTGATATCTCTTTGTAATATCATCCTGGGAAAGCCAATGTAGTTGCCGATGCTTTGAGCAGGTATCCGGTAGCTATATTCTTGACGCAGGATCGATATTTGTTGGAGGACTTGGAGAGCTTGGGCATTGAGGTGATTGCTCCTGGGTGTGCTATGCAGATATAGGGATTGCAGATACACTCAGATTTGATGGACAGGATTAAGGCAGCACAGTATGATGATGTATCTTTGAGGAGTATCAGAGCTCAGGTGAGAGCAGGATTGGAGGATGATTTCACTATTGCAGAGGATGGATCTTTGAGGCATGGAGTTAGATTGTGTGTGCCTAGTGGGGAGTTGCGTGAGAAAGTATTGCAGGAAGCACATCGCTCTCAGTATTCCATACATCCAGGTGCTAACAAGATGTATCGGGATATGCGAGAGAGTGTATGGTGGTATGGCATGAAGAGGGAAGTGGCACAGTTTGTATCCAGATGCTTAGTGTGCCAACAGGTGAAAGCCGAGAGGCAGAGGCCAGGAGGTTTACTTCAGCCATTACCCATTCCAGAGTGGAAGTGGGAACACATTACTATAGATTTTGTGTCCGGACTTCCACGATCTCCAGGAGGGAAAGACGCGATTTGGGTCATTGTTGATAGGTTGACCAAGTTGGCCCACTTTTTGCCTTTCAAGGTGGGTTTGTCTACGGAAAAGCTGGCAGAGATGTATGTGAGGCAGATTGTTAGGATACATGGAGTTCCCGTCAGCATAGTCTCAGATCGGGATAGTCGTTTCACTTCTCATTTCTGGAGGAGTTTGCAGGAGAGTTTGGGCACTCAGCTCAAGTTCAGTACTGCATATCATCCCAGACAGATGGACAGTCAGAGAGGACTATCCAGACTCTCGAGGATATGTTGCGCACTTGTGTACTAGATTTTGGGGATTCTTGGGAGGACCATCTCCATTTGGTAGAGTTTGCTTACAACAACAGTTACCAGGCCAGTATAGAGATGTCACCTTTTGAAGCTCTATACGGTCGGAGGTGTCGTACTCCTTTGTCTTGGGACGATGTTGGAAAGAGAGTTTTGCTTGGGCCAGAGATGGTTGTAGATGCGGCAGAGAAGGTTCAGTTGATCAGAGAGACTTCGAGTGGCGCAGGACAGACAACGGCATTGGGCCGATAGCCATCGGAGACCTTTGGAGTTTGAGGTATAGTTTAGATTTTGTTTGTGCTTATTTTTGTTTGTTATAGACTAAGTTCTTAAGATTGTGTTTTGTTCTAGGTGGGTAGTTTGGTGTTTCTGAGGATTTCTCTGACACGAGGCACGATTCGCTTCGGTGGAGGCGGAAAGCTTAGTCCGCGATTCATCGGACCTTTCACTATTCTAGAGAGGGTCGGTGCAGTTGCTTATAGACTAGATTTGCCACCTTCATTGGAGGGAGTGCACAACGTGTTTCATGTGTCGCAGTTGAGATGATACGTGGCCGATCCTAGCCATGTATTGGATCACTCGGAGATAGAGGTGGGCCCTACTCTTAGCTATCCAGAGCAGCCAGTTGAGATTCTAGATCGGAGAGAGAAGGTGCTGAGGAACCAGACTATTTCTTTGGTGCGCGTCGCATGGAGGCATCACTCTCCGGGGGAGTCTACCTGGGAGAGAGAGGATGAAATACGAGAGCGTTATCCATATTTGTTTGTACCTTGAGGTATGTTATTTCTAGTTATGTTCTTTCATAGTTAGTTGTGATTCTTTAGTTCTGTTCTGTGATTTTCTGGGGGTAGTTTTCATCTTTGAATTTCGAGGACGAAATTATTTTAAGGAGGGTAGACTTGTCACTACCACATTTTCTAGGAAAGGGTATTTTAGTCTTTTCCTATTAAAATAAATATTGTGCATGGTAAATAATTATTTGTTGTATTATTTAATTATTGTTAGATATTATTTAATTATTTTGGACCTATATTAGTGGACCCAACTAGTTTAGTTTGGACCCATGGACCAACATGAATTAATTAGTTAGACTTGGCCCATTTAGAAAGCCCATAGTTAAGGAGATGGATTAAATTAATTAAGTGATTAGACTAGAAGCTTCCTTCCTTAATTATTTCTTCATGAGAGGCCCCAAGGGGTACATTGGACATTTCATAATTTCTTGGGGAGGGGGGCATGGATGGCCTATTAAAAGAGGGGGGAAATTTCTCTCTCCTCTCATTTTCATTCCAAATCTAGATCTAGAATTTCTCACTACCAAATTCCCTCCATTCCCATTCCAATTCCCTACCAAATTCATTCCAAATTCTTTCCAATTCACCATTAGAAAGTTGAGAATCAAGGATCTAGAAGGAGGAAGCAAGGATCTAGAAAGAGGAGCAAGGATCTACAATTTGGAAGCAAGTTCATCTCAATTGGAGGTTTCATTGGGAATCCATCTCCCAATAGGTATAATTTAGTTTTTCCCATTAAAATAGCTTCTAAATCTGATATTTAATCATGTAAAATCAACCCATATGTATGTACTACCCATAGGACTTTGTTTTGTGTTCATAGGAGACCCATGGAGAAAGTTATGGTACTTTTTGTGTCAATTTTGGAGAAATTTCGAATTGACAAATTGTTGTGTGTGTCAATTGATCCTATAGATCAATTTGGCATGTGCTTATGTGTTTGGGGCTAGTGTCATGTCCACAAGTGAGTACATGTGGGTCGTATCCCAACAATTTGGTGATACGTGTCGTTTTGGGGGTTTTCCCTCCGACACGGGACTTTGTACATGTCGTATTTTGACACGGACACATAAATCTACTTTTGACTCTTTGATTTATTCATAAATATTATTTGTGACTTATTTGTGTCCTTCGGGGTGCAATTGGTTGTGTGTTGGACTCGTGTCGCATGCGTATCCTAGATCTAGTGGGATACGGTGTGATACTCTCCAATTGTGTTTTTGTATAGATCTAATTATTTGTGCCTTAATTCTTCATTTATAATTAGTAAATATATATAGATATTATATATTTATTTTAGTGTGTTTATTATGGTATTTATTGTAGCATAGATCTATATATTTCTATGTGTTCTAATGTGATGTATAAATATATATATGTAGCTTTCTTGCATGCCATTATATATGTACTTATGTTAATAAATAATTTATACATAAAGATTTTGTAAGATATACTTATGTGTAATTATATTATTTATAACTATTATATAATTATTTGTATATTAATGAATGTATTTTTATGTGTGCTTCTAGCCATGTGAAATACGTACATTAATATGTGCATGTGTTATGTAACTATTGGTATTTAATTATATAATTTATATGTGTATATATATAAGTTTATAGTTATTATTTTGTTTTATATATATATATGTATTTTGATTTATATATTGTATGTTTTATATATATATATATATATATATATATATATATATATATATATATATATATTTTACTGTTTGGTGACAGTGGCTTTAATGACAGTTGAAAACTGTCATTACTCTGTTCTGTTACAACAGCCGCTGTAGCTATTAATGACAGTCCTGTCATTAATAGCAGCGGGCGGGATTACACAACTTTTTGCGACAGTTTTCTGCGACAGTTGTTTAACTGTCACCGTTTCAGCAGCAGTGGATTTTATTTCAGCGGTTTTCTGCGACAGATTTTCTGTGACAGTCAAGACTGTCACTATAAGCTTGTTTTATTTAATCTTTGTTTTGTTCACTATTTTCAGTGACGTTTTGGCAGAATTAATTTATAGATTATATATTGTATATTTATATATATATATGTATATATATATGTGCTTTTGTTAGGAATAATACTAGTACTAATATATTATTTTATTGTATAAATATTGGCTTGTATATACATTATTTTAGAGTGTACATTAATTGTATTATTAAGTATAATTTGTGTAGGTACCAATTGGGATCAAACCTTGATTCCTAATTGTTGTATATTTTATTCTATATTATTTATATAGATGTCTTGTGAGGTTGACCTTGGTTTGACCATAGTTGACTTTAGTTGACTTTAGAGTTGACCATAGTTGACTTTTGACTTAGAATTTACTTATTGACCTAGAAGTTGACTAGTTTGACTTGTTCTCTTTCCGGGACCTTGTATTAATGTGGTATTCCATATCTAGGTCTTCGAGGCACCGAGTCAGACATCTGTGAGACTGTTCTTTGGACTTCAGGCGAGTATATTCTCTGATAGTTTCTCATTTATGATATCCTCTATGTTCGTTGTATCTAGTGTAGATATCCATAGTTCTCTTGACACTATGGTTACACGGATTGGTATATCCGGATCTCGTCATGAGATGTTATTCCTTGGTATATGGTGTATATGGTGCAAGTATTGTTTCATTGGTTATCTTGTACATGTACAGACACCGATTCTCGGGGAGACTAGCTATCTTCTTGGAGAATCTAGTGCCATAGCATACCGTGGTTGGATCTATTATACCAGTCGGGGGTGGGGAGTATTAGTATAAATATGTGATCAAATCCTTATTGAATAAAGTACTGGTAAGCGAATAGTGTTGATCATGCACCGCACGTATGATTAGCCAGGCCGCATTGCATCTTGCCCAAGCCGATCACATGTTAAGCTAGTACTCACACACTTAGTCATTAGTATTATTGTTTCATTGGCATATTGTTCCTTATTGCATTTATTTCCAGTATTTTCTTATTGTACATATATCTCTCCTATCTTTTGTGCATCTTGTTTATCCATAGCTATTTACTGTTACATAGTTTTTATCATTGCTTGTGAACTGCTGTTAGGGTTGTACTCTGCTCCTTTCCTGACTGGATATTTTTTTTTTCAGATGACACTGAGGAGTACCCTACCTATTATGGACCCCAGGATGTTGTGGGTTTAGATTCTGAGACCCTGGCTCAAGAGAGACTTATCCCAACTGAGACAGTTGACCCTGGAGTTGTAGCTTGTAGCTTGTAGCTTTGTAGTATTCTTTTGTACTGGATTTGTCTCCAGCTTATTTCTGTTATTCTTCAGACTCATTGATATATTATTTAGACTCATGAGTTGTATTGTGACTATTCTATTCTTATCTGATTCGTGTTCATTCTATCTTAGTTCTGTGATTGAGTATTCTATCATTATTGATGGTTCATTATATTAGATAGACTTTCTAGACAGCGTTCTACCGCCGATTCTGCGGCGTAGGCTGGGCGTTGTTTCCGACTACTACCCTTACACCGGGTGCGGGTCGTGACAGGTATCCATATTTTCACTACCCCATTTTCAGAGCCGGGTATTTTTTTATTTTTTATTTGGTTATTTGTGTATTATTTATAATTAATTGTATTTATATTTAATTAGTGATTGTATTATTTTTATTGATTGTTTTAGGGTTTTGGCTAGCCTGGACCCATGTCAGACCCTAGTTGACCCATGTCCGACCCAACCCACAATCTATTTTTGGGTTTAGAATATTTATTATATTTTTAATAGGCTAGTTGGAGAGATTGAGAGTTAGTTTGAGTGCTGTTGGAACCCCAAACCCAAGTTAGGGAAGGCATTTTGGTCTTTTGGAGACTTAGGAAACCCTTTTATGCCATGGCTGGCCCTATTCTAACCTCCAGACCCGACCAGCAGCACACATCAGCCCCCATTCTTCTTCTTCTTCACTACTTCTTCTTCTTATTCTTCTTCTTCTTCTCCATTCTCCATTTCTTCTTCTTTCCTTCTCCCAAGTTCAAAGTAAGTGCTCCATTTCTTCTCTTTCTTCTTCTATTCTCCATGGATGTTAACCCTAACCCTACATTCTTCCCCAACCTAGGTGGGTAGAACTTAGAATTGGTGTGGAGGCCATATTTGGAGGCTTGGAGCTTGAGGGAGGTGATTTCAAGTGGATTGGAGACTTTGGCCTTGGGATTCCAACTCCCAAGAGGTAAACCCTAACTTTCTCCTTACTAATTACTCTTATGTAGTGTAATTAGTGGTTTAGAACCTTCCTAAACCCTAAGGCTACCCGTGGGAGAAAGTTGGAACTAGTTTGGTTGAGTTTGGAGACTTTAACATTAGGTTTTGTGTCAATTTCGAGTGAAATCCGAGATTGGCCCAATTTTTTGTGATGCCCTAGGTTAGACGGACCTAGGTAGACGTTGTCGGGTATCTTGAGGGTTAGTACGTGTCTCTGTTCGGATACGTGAAGTCGTGTCGAGGAGAAATGGGTATTTCGGGCATTTTAGGAGTTTTTGTCGTCGCCGGTTCTATGTACGTGCGCGTTTTTGCCACGGACCTAGAATCGACGAGTTAGCATTTTTTCTAGGATCTAGCCATCGTTTAAAACCCGTGGGTAAATTTTGGGCCGATTCCGAGTTGGTTTGGTGTACATTTCAGGAGGTTTTCTGAACCGCACACCGCGTGTTCGTCGAAATGACCGAACGGCCATTTCAACTTGGTTTCCTAGTTTCGGGCTTGTGCGCGCGTTGGGTTAGCTTCGGGGAGTATGTGCTAGAGTTCTCGGGTTATAATTTATATATATTTATGTGTTGTGCGTGTAGGGGGTGGTTGTGCGCATGTTGGTGGTGTGTTGTAAGCGTAGTGTTGTGTTTGGTGTATATGTGTTTATGTGTCTATAAGTTTATATATATATGTATATGTGTCTATATATGTATATATATGTTTATGTGTTTGTGTATCTATATATGTGTGTGTCTGTGTGTTTTTGTGTGTGCGTGGTCGTGTGTGTGTGAGGCATGCAGCGAGGGGAGGGGGGACAGCGTGCAGCGACAGCGGGGGGAGCAGCGCGCTGTGTGCAGCGTGCACACAACAGCAGCAGCAGCAGCTGCTAGCAGCAACAGCAGGGTAAGCAGCAGTAGCATTCGCAGCAGCAGCAGCTTCGTTTGCGCAGCGTCTAGAGACTAGTAGCGAATGAGAGAGAGATATAGATATATATATTTATCTGTATAGTTAGATAGATAGATACTAGATAATTAGATAGATAGATAGATACTAGATAGTTAGATAGATAGTTAGATATAGATGGTTAGATAGATAGATACTAGATAGTTAGATATAGATAGTTAGATAGATAGATACTAGATAGTTAGATAGATAGATTCTAGATAGTTAGATAGATAGTTAGATATAGATGGTTAGATAGATAGATACTAGATAGTTAGATAGATAGTTAGATATAGATAGTTAGATAGATAGATACTAGATAGTTAGATAGATAGTTAGATAGATAGATACTAGATAGATAGATAGATATTAGTAAGATAGATAGATCTATATGTATAGATATATATATACATATAGCTAGATAGAGGTATAAATACTAGATATAGATATATATGTATAGGTATATGGGTATATATATATGTATTGTGTTTGTGGATATATATATATATATATAGATATCTAAGTATATGTATATATATGTTAGATATATATTCTAGCCTAGACTATTAACTAGGAATATATGTTTATGCATAAATAGCTAACTAGAGGAGTAGTTAGAGGGGTATTGGGAGATATCTCAATACCTTGAGATATCAAGGTATCTCAATACCTTGAGATACCCAAGGTATTGAGTTTCGAGCGGGGTTTTTGAGCAATTGCCTAGGTTTGAGTTTAGAGATAGGTTTTTATGTATATGTGTATATATTTACGCGTGCTAGCATAGGTTTTAGCGGGTTTGGGCGGGGTGCGTAGCCTAGACTGAGGTATCGGATACCGAGGGTATCCCGGTATCTCAAGGAGGCGAGTTTGATGGTTTATTAGCTTAATGACCTAGTTTTGGTCTAGAATTTTAGGGGCATCCTAGTTTGACCTAGAGTTGACCGTAGTTGACTCGATTGACCACCAAAGTCAACTTTTGACCTAGATTTGATCTAGAGTTGACTTTTTGGACCCTATTGTTGACTTTTTGATCCAGATTTAACCAGTTTGACCCGTTTGACCTAGAACGACCATAGAAGCCTATTTTTAGTTATTTTATATCTGTTTAACTCATTAGAAACCTGTTTAACCTTGCTTTTCGCAATAGGTTCTTGCGACACCAGTTCGGATCGCTAGTTGCTCAGGACGTCCGGCGAGTACATTCTCTGATAGTTTTCATTATCTGATGATTATTATGATTCAGCTCCTAGTATAGTATCATCTGATTTTTTTGGCACAACACGGGACACGGAATGGTATTTCTGGATTCATTTACTTGCGACATGTATATTTCATGTTTCTGGCCTCTATTCTGGAATCACTACTAGCATCACCTACTAGCATCACTACAGGCATCACTCATGTTTTAGGATGGACTCATACTTGATTTACGTGTCGGGTCTTGGATTCACTTGTACTAGTCGGGGCAGGGAAATACTCGAGTAGACATGTAAACATTTCCATCTGGAATCATCAGGAATCACCCCCTCTGGTCTAATCTGGAATGATAGCAGCCG
Source organism: Iris macrosiphon (assembly GCA_036927795.1). Classification (NCBI taxonomy): domain Eukaryota; kingdom Viridiplantae; phylum Streptophyta; class Magnoliopsida; order Asparagales; family Iridaceae; genus Iris; species Iris macrosiphon. Next base: position 13,500,081 of record JAYESA010000014.1, read on the forward strand.
CGCACCCAGTACGCGGTGAGCCGTACTTACCCCTAGCCGTTTACATGTCGAAACAGGTATTTCAAAGACACTGAATTCATTCTTTCTAGTTTGGACTCACTTGCATTTTTTGTTGGTCTCACTTACATGTTTTTGGACTTGACTCACTACATGTATTTCATGCTGGACTCACTACACGTTCATGTGCACAGACTTACTCTTAGTTTAGATTTCTTGTATCCTGCAGTCTTTACTATCTTGCTCTGATATTCATGCATCTTTACCTTTATGCACCAGTGATATGCATATATATTTCTTGTTTCATACCTTACTTTATTCTTCTTGCTACTTGCTATAACTGCTTTATAGTTTTTATCATTTAATTGGAACTGCTGTTAGAGGTGTACTTGCTCCAGTCCTGACTGGACATATTTTTTTCCAGAGTATCCGGAGGATTGGTGTCCGACATTTTATGGACCTGAGCCTGTCGATGGTGCAGACTGGGACCCTCTAGTTTAGGAGTGATTTCTGGGTTGGTAGTCGGGATCTCTAGGACCTTGTTATTGATTTTATTAGCTTTTAGCACCGGATTTGTCTCCGGTTTTGGACTGAGACCTTGTATTGTATATGATTTTGGATGATGTATTATTATTATTGATGTTGTGGTGGTTTTTAGTAGCAGTTGTTTAGACTTTGTGGTTGTTAGATTTCTGTGCTATCTTATCGTGCTTAGATTAGTGATTGAGTACATTGTGATTATCATTATGATATTGCTCCTCCGTTTGGAGTTGAGATCTTGACAGATTTATATATTGATTGCGTGAGATTGTTAGCTAGATAGTTGACCTAGACAGCATTCTACCGCCGATGCTGCGGCGTAGGCTGGACGTACCCACGACGCATGCCCAATTTTTTGGGTGCGGGTCGTGACACATTTTTGGTGGCGGCCCCATGCAGGTCTCGATTCGCAATTAGTGTGATATCGTGGTGGTACAACAACTTAGTTGTACTGCTGCGAGCCTACTATAGGATATAGGATCTAGGATGAGAGTGTACTTAATCACGACTAGGAATAATTCCAATCTAATTATTCTGAATTTGCTTCTTTTGAAATATCACTGTCCTTCTTTGATGATATCGTATCTTGCACCGTATTGACTTCTTTTTTGATCTGTGTTCAGGATGCCTCCGAAGACACGATCTCATCATACCGTTCCAGCAGTTGCCACCGAGAGGTCTGCTACCTCTCGTCCAGCTCGTATTCAGGCAGCTGCTACCACTCTACTCACCACTCCTACGGTTGAGGGAGCATCTGTTTCTCTCGGGGATCCTCCTCCACCTGTCGATCCGGGGACTTCCCTAGTCGTTCCGGTGGTTCCTCCATCATTTCCTGCACCAGTAGATGCCGCACAGTTGTTTGCTTTCTTCAGGGAGATGATGGACGTGCAGCACCGTCAGGTGGATGTGATGAGGCTAGGCATTGAGAACGCCCACCAGGTGGCCATGAAGGCAGTGGACAGAGTGGCACAGATTCAGCCACATGCAGATCAGATTCAGCGCCCGAGGCCGGGCAGCATCATTGACTTCTAGAGGATGCGGCCCAAGGAGTTCCGGGGTACAGAAGGGATCCTGTACGCGGATGACTGGATAGAGCAGATCGTAGGAATCTTCAGGCTGGTACAGATTCCTGACAGCATGCAGATAGAGGCAGCGGGCAGTCAGATGTTCGACCTCGCCTTGACATGGTATCGCACAGATACGAGGATTGTGGCACCAGGGCTTACTTGGGAGGCTTTCAAAAGGCTTTTTAAGGAGAATTTTTTTTCAGATGTGGCGCTCAGTGCTTTGGAGAGCCAGTTCGAGGCACTCGTCCAAGGGAGCATGATGGTGGATGAGTACGCAGCGAAGTTCTGCCGTCTGGGCAGATTTATGGAGGGCTTGAGTGAGGCAGCAAAGGCGAGAAAGTTTCGCAAGAGCTTTGTTATGGCGGTCAAGTCTTTGACTAGGAGTGACCGTGAGGCGACTTTCGAACAGATAGTAGGAGATGCTCAGAGAGCAGAGGATGACTTGGAGCTCAAGTCCAAGAGAGGCAGGGATGATTCAGGTAGTGCGAGTGGCAGTGCGGGACCAGCTAAGCATCCCTATGTGCAGAAGACAGCACAGCAGGGTCAGGAACAGAGGGTGCCCACTTGTGCCTACTGCAGGAAGGCAGGACACACTTGGGATATTTGTAGGAGGAGGCTGAAGGTGTGTTTGTTCTGTGGATCCGCTGCTCACCAGATGCGAGATTGCCCCACTGTACCTCCATTTGGTGGAGCACAGGATCAGAGAGTTGGAGCTAGGCCACCTGTGGCACAGCATCATGCCCCGCACCAGCAGAGGGATATACCCCTACAGGGCAGGGCTTATGTGTTGATGGTCGAGGAGGCCGATGCTACGGGTGTCGGGTTAGCAGGTCTGTCTCTTTGTTCTTCTTCATGTCCTTTTCTATTCCTTGTGGTGTACTTCCTTAGTACCTGTTAGACTTTCTTTGTGTTGTGGTAGATAGTGTAGTGACCCTGATTGAGACTGTGATAACACGACCAGTAGGACCATGATCTTGCATATTGTTTAGGTAGAATTTCTTGACTATGATTGTTGGGGGTTTGACCTAGATGGAGTGTGATTGACTTTAAATTTCGAGGACAAAATTTTTTAAGGAGGATAGGCTTGTCACTATCCCATTTTCAGAGCCGGATATTTTTTTATTTTTAATTTGGTTATTTGTGTATTATTTATAATTAATTGTATTTATATTTAATTAGTGATTGTATTATTTTTTTATTGATTGTTTTAGGGTTTTGGCTAGCCTGGACCCATGTCAGACCCTAGTGGACCCATGTCCGACCCAACCCACACCTTTGTGAGACCTATTTTTGGATTTAGAATATTTATTATATTTTTAATAGGCTAGTTGGAGAGATTGGGAGTTAGTTTGAGTGTTGTTGGAACCCCAAACCCAAAACCCAAGTTAGGGAGGGCATTTTGGTCTTTTGGAGACTTAGAAAACCCTTTTATGCCATGGCCGGCCCTATTCTAACCTCCAGACCCGACCAGCAGCACACAGCAGCCCCCATTCTTCTTCTTCACTACTACTACTACTTCTTCTTTTTCTTCTCCATTCTCCATTTCTTCTTATTTCCTTATCCCAAGTTCAAAGTAAGTGCTCCATTTCTTCTCTTTCTTCTTCTATTCTCCATGGATGTTAACCCTAACCCTACATTCTTCCCCAACCTAGGTGGGTAGAGCTTAGAATTGGTATGGAGGCTAGATTTGGAGGCTTGGAGCTTGAGGGAGGTGATTTCAAGTGGATTGGAGACTTTGGCCTTGGGATTCCAACTCCCAAGAGGTAAACCCTAACTTTCTTCTTACTAATTACTCTTATGTAGTATAATTAGTGGTTTAGAACCTTCCTAGACCCTAAGGCTACCCGTGAGAGGAAGTTGGAACTAGTTTGGTTGAGTTTGGAGACTTTAACATTAAGTTTTGTGTCAATTTTGGGTGAAATCCGATATTGGCCCAATTTTTTGTGATGCCATAGGTTAGACAGACCTAGATAGATGTTGTCGAGTGTCTTGAGGGTTAGTACATGTCTCCGTTCGGACACGTAAAGTCGTGTCGCGGAGAAATGGGCGTTTCGGGCGTTTTAGGGGTTTTTGTCGTCGCCGGTTCTATGTGCATGAGCGTTTTTGCCACGGACCTAGAATCGATAAGTTAGCTTTTTTTTTCTAGGATCTAGACATCATTTAGAACCCGTGGGTAAATTTTGGGCCGATTCCGAGTTGGTTTGGTGTACGTTTCAGGAGGTTTTCTGAACCGCACACCGCGTGTTCGTCGAAATGACCGAACGGCCATTTCGACTTGGTTTCCTAGTTTCGGGCTTGTGCGTGCGTTGGGTTAGCTTCGGGGAGTGTGTGCTAGAGTTCTCGGGTTATAATTTATATATATTTATGTGTTGTGCGTGTAGGGGGTGGTTGTGCGCGTGTTGGTGGTGTGTTGTGAGCGTAGTGTTGTGTTGTGTTGTGTTTGGTGTATATATGTTTATGTGTCTATAAGTTTATATATATATGTATGTGTGTCTATATATATATATATATATATTTATATATATGTTTATGTGTTTGTGTATCTATATATGTGTGTGTTTGTGTGTTTTTGTGTGTGCGTGGTCATGTGTGTGTGAGGCGTGCAGCGAGGGGAAGGAGGACAGCGTGCAGCGACAGTGGGGGGAGCAGCGCGCTGTGCGCAGCATGCACACAGCAGCAGCAGCTTCGTTTGCGCAGCGTCTAGCGACTAGTAGCGAGTGAGAGAGAGATATAGATATATATTTATCTGTATAGTTAGATAGATAGTTAGATAGATAGATACTAGATAGTTAGATAGATAGTTAGATATAGATTGTTATATAGATAGATACTAGATAGTTAGATAGATAGTTAGATATAGATAGTTAGATAGATAGATACTAGATAGTTAGATAGATAGTTAGATAGATACTAGATAGTTAGATAGATAGTTAGATATAGATAGTTAGATAGATAGATACTAGATAGAAAGATAGATAGATAGATAGATAGATAGATAGATAGATAGATAGATATTAGTAAGATAGATAGATCTATATGTATAGATATATATAGACATATAGCTAGATAGAGGTATAAATACTAGATATAGATATATATGTATAGGTATATGGGTATATATATATGTATTGTGTTTGTGGATATATATATATATATATATATATATATATATCTAGGTTTATATATATATATATGTAGATATATATTCTAGCCTAGACTATTAACTAGGAATATATGTTTATGCATAAATAGCTAACTAGAGGAGTAGTTAGAGGGGTATTGGGAGATATCTCAATACCTTGAGATATCAAGGTATCTCAATACCTTGAGATACCCAAGGTATTGAGTTTCGAGCGGGGTTTTTGAGCAATTGCCTAGGTTTGAGTTTAGAGATAGGTTTTTATGTATATGTGTATATATTTACGCGTGCTAGCATATGTTTTAACGGGTTTAGGTGGGGTGCGTAGCCTAGGTTGAGGTATCGGATACCGAGGGTATCCCGGTATCTCAAGGAGGCGAGTTTGATGGTTTATTAGCTTAATGACCTAATTTTGGCCTAGAATTTTAGAGGCACCATAGTTTGACCTAGAGTTGACCGTAGTTGACTCGGTTGACCGCCAAAGTCAACTTTTGACCTAGATTTGACCTAGAGTTGACTTTTTGGACCCCGAGTTGACTTTTTAACCCAGATTTCACCGATTTGACCCGTTTGACCAAGAACGACCCTAGAAGCCTATTTTTAGTTATTTTATATCTGTTTAACTCATTAGAAACCTGTTTAACCTTGCTTTTCGCAATAGGTCCTTGCGACACCAGTTCAGATCGCTAGTTGCTCAGGACGTCAGGCGAGTACATTCTCTGATAGTTTTTATTATCTGATGATTATTATGATTCAGCTCTTAGTATAGTATCATCTGATTTTTCTGGCACAACACGGGACACGGAATAGTATTTCTGGATTTATTTATTTGTGACACGTATATTTCATATTTTTGGCCTCTATTCTGGAATCACTACTAGCATCACCTACTGGCATCACTACAGGCATCACTCATGTTTCAGGCTAGACTCATACTTACCCCTCTGGAATCATTAGGAATCACCCCCTCTGGTCTAATCTGGAATGATAGCAGCCGCGCACCCAGTACGCGGTGAGCCGTACTTACCCCTAGCCGTTTACATGTCGAAACAGGTATTTCAAAGACATCGAGTTCATTCTTTCTAGTCTGGACTCACTTGCATTTCTTGCTAGTCTCACTTACATGTTTCTGGACTTGACTCACTACATGTATTTTATACTGGACTCACTACACGTTCATGTGCACATACTTACTCTTAGTTTAGATTTCTTGTATCCTGCAGTCTTTACTATCTTGCTCTGATATTCATGCATCTTTACCTTTATGTACCAGTGATATGCATATATATTTCTTGTTTCATACCTTACTTTATTCTTCTTGCTACTTGCTATAACTGCTTTATAGTATTTATCATTTAACTGGAACTGCTGTTAGAGGTGTACTTGCTCCAGTCCTGACTGGACATATTTTTTCTAGAGTATCTGGAGGATTGGTGTCTGACATTTTATGGACCAGAGCCTGTCGATGGTGCAGACAGGGACCCTCTAGTTTAGGAGTGATTTTCGGGTTAGTAGCCGGGATTTCTAGGACCTTGTTATTGATTTTATTAGCTTTTAGCACCGGATTTATCTCCGATTTTGGATTGAGACCTTGTATTGTATATGATTTTAGATGATGTATTATTATTATTGATGTTGTGGTGGTTTTTAGTAGCAGTTGTTTAGACTTTGTGGTTGTTAGATTTCAGTGTTATCTTATCGTGCTTAGATTCGTGATTGAGTACATTATGATTATCATTATGATATTGCTCCTCCGTTTGGAGTTGAGATCTTGACAGGTTTATATATTGATTATGTGAGATTGTTAGCTAGATAGTTAACCTAGACAGCGTTCTACCGCCGATGCTGTGGCGTAGGCTGGACGTACCCATGACTCATGCCCAATTTTTCGGGTGCGGGTCGTGACACATATATTGGAGTTGCCATATACATACGGCTGACATGCTTACGTATTCCTAGTCCTACGTATTTTGGGACTGGGGCGTGACATATTTTTGTAATGGCCCATGCAGGTCGAGTTAGCCGTTTCGGTTACATAACTGTACCGAGCGGACCTGCACCTAGGATTAGAGTTTTAGATCTCATCCACACTTGACTATAACTCACCTTCCTTCCAACATGTCCAACTTAAGTGCTTGCATCCTACTTGATTCATGTACTTTTCCAAATCCTCCGTCCATCTCTTGTAGAGAGATGAATTTGCGTAACGGAGGTGCCGCCACCGGGGACAACACGTCTCCAGGGGTCAATAACCAATCACCATGAGAGGCCTCAACGACTCCTCTTCTTCTGGGACCGGATGGACTGACTAACAATCCAGTTCCATCAGCTCCTTCCACGGTGCCTAATGGGACTTTTCCAGCTCCATTAGTACTACAGGATATCCAGACAAAGCTGTTCCAATTCTTTCAGATGATAATGCAGGAACAGAGTCAGCAGGCAGCCGCACAGGCTGCAGAGCAGAGGCAACAAGCGGCGGAGCAGAGGCTAGAATTTCTGGCAGCACTTGAGAGAATGGATACACTAGCCCCTGCACTAGCCCAGGCACTAGTTTCAGTACCGCAAGCTCGGGTTGGTTCAGTCAAGGACTTTGTACAGATGGGCTCCAAGACGTATAAAGGCATTGAGAGTCTAGAGGAGACCACAAACTAGATTGTCAACACCAAGAAGTTGTTAGAAGCATCACAGCTGCCTACAGATCTATGGATAACAGGCGTAAGGACCCAGCTAGAGGGTAACGCTCATAACTCGTGGGAATCAATAGAGCGCCAGTTGGGTACGCGTCAGACTTGGGAACAATTCTTGGAGTGCTTTGAGAAGAAGTACTTCCCGGATATTGTAAGGGATGCATTGTATGATTAGTTCCTTCATCTGGAGCAGGGGAACAAGACAGTCGACGAGTATGATACAGAGTTTAGTCGCCTCAGTAAATAGGCGCTGCCCTAATACCTAATAACTTGGAAAAGGCTAAGAGGTTTCACCGCGGGCTGACTTAGGAGCTCTAGCACTACACTAGCTCACAGTCCCGGATCTCTTATGCTGAGTTATTGACAGAGGCCAGGATCCATGAGGCCATCAGCAAAGAAAACGAAAATCAACAGAGAATTCACCAAGGACCAGTAAGGACACAACAAGGAGGGCCCATCAGACGCCCTTTGGCACACCAACAACCATATAGTGTCGTTGTCACGCCCCAGTTCCAAAATATATAGGACTAGGAATACGTAAGCATGCCAGCTGTATGTATATGGCAACTCCAATATATGGAAACCATAACACATATGTACGCTGTATTATGAATAATAATTCACAAGTGGTATAGATTTATGTCATAAGTTATAGGGCATAACTAGATCTCATCCACAAAATCAAATAACCAATCAACTATATAACTGAATCAAGTATAAAATGCTTGATAAGAATAAGTAGTTGGGTGAAGACAAATCCACTACCAAACTAGAATATAAGAGAAACAAAATAAGTACATCTAGTGAACAATGAGACTCGAAGAGAAGACCTCCTATAAGAGAGAGAAGTAGCAAGTCCTGATCCGTGCGCCTGCAAATAGTCAGGATCGTCTACACCTGGAAAGGGACCAGGTCCTCAGAGGGACGTAACAAGATACATAGAAGCATGCCAATTGAATATAGTAAAACATGCATAATAGACAAAAAATATATAAGTACGCTGTACTAGACAATCTATATGAAAATGCATAGTGAGGACAACCTTTCGACGTATGGGTAGGTGTAGGATACTCTATCTATCTCACAACTCACACACACGTCCATGAACATCATCAGCCGTCATACCGCGAGGGTAGCGACCATCGTGACACCATCAACCGACATACCATGAGGGTAGCGACCATCGTGACACAACTCTCGTAGTGCGTGCTAGTTACTACGGTTTACTAGAGTGGGTAGCCCATACGCCTACTGATTGTCCTCCCCTCCCATGATATTATGTGTAAAGTGTGTGTCAATATATATATATAGTATATAATTATGACTGAAAGAAAGCACATATATAATGAATATATAAAAATAAGATAAGCATGCAAAAGTACTATAAGCAATTTGACAAGGTATCTTGTTTGGTCTGAAAAGGGATGAAGTCGTAACTCAAGGCGTCGTCCGATCTACCCGTCACATAAATTAAACAAGTTAGGTTACAAAAGTGGGTGAATAGGTTCCTCCATTTTAATCTATTTTAATTATGAATAAAATAACCTAAAATAGTATTTTAATCTTATTATAATCTGATTTTATTGTTAAACCCTAATTTTGGTCCAAAGAAAGTCAACTTTACGGATTTATGATCCGTGACACGCAAATCGAGGCAATCCGCTGACCAAAAAGTCAACCGACTCAACTCCTGGATTTTTGTGTGGAATCCTATAAATTTCAGCGCTACATGAACGCCGGAATCGACGTTTCATAAAATCACAAGTCGGTAAAGAGTTATGGCCACAAGGGCGCATAAGTGACAGTTTTCGGTAATTTTCTATTTACGTCTACGTTGCAAGAATTTTACAGTAAATTAAAATTACATGTTAAATTCTGGAAATATTATTTTATTTAATTTCATCATGTCAACTTTTTGAAATTTTAAACGATTCGTAATTCCGAATTTGGGATCTCCCGAAATCTCGAAAATACGGAAACGCGTCTGATTTCGGACAGCTGGCACTTTTAGAATTTTCTGGAAAAATAGGTTCATAAATTATTAAAATAATTTATATATTCAGAAATAATCTTGATATAGTTCTAACAAAAACAACTAGAGCGCGTTTGGAGTCCGGAGCTAGGAGATATCGTCTTTTTAAGTCGTCATAACTACTAGAAAATGAGGCTGAATTTATGACGAATTTTGACTGTTTTTGGACGAAAAAGAGAGGAGTTTGGGGAAGAAAATTATGAAAGATAGTTTATTCCATAAGTCTAATAGGTATTTATAATTGTTGAGACTACTTAATTGAATACAACTAGGATTTGTTAATTTAGATATGATTATGATGAGTTTAAATAAGGATAGGATATGCATGAAGTTGCTTTTCTAATAGGCTCAGGATTTGAATTAATTTAAAATAGAGTTTGAGTTTATCTCAATAATTTATAATCTTAAATAAAATTAAAGATAATACAAATAATTTATATATAATCTTATTAATATCTATTAACACTAAATTAGCATCTATCTAATATTAAGACTATATATAACCAAATAAATCCTAAATAATTTCAAAAATCCAAATAAATTTCTTAAAATTCTAAATAAATTCCCTAAAAATATAATTAAATATTTTAACCTAAAATAAATATTTGGTAGGAATAACATGCAAGTATGGTGTCATAGTAAATCATGGAAGTTCTAGAAATTTACGTTTTCTATATTTTAATTACCCAAAAAATTCTAGAAAAATCTCCAAAAATCTAAAATTACCTAAAAATGATTCTAAATAAATATTTATATAAGTAAATATATCAATAAATTTATTTTCTAATTAACTAAGAGAATACTCTAAAAAAATTTAATATTAAAAATAATCTATAATAAATATAATAATATAAAATACACACAAAATACATATTTTGGGTGAGGGGGTTTACAATCTATCCAACTTACAAAAATTTCTTTCTCGAAATTAAAAATAAGGAATAATTTGTTAAATCTTTCACATTCGTATCTAAGGCAAGTCAACCGCAATCTTCTTAAAAATTTAAATAACAAAATCTATTCAAATTCGTCACAATCTCTTCAAAATTAAAATAACTACTGTTTAAATCAAAATTCAACCTATCGTAATCTCTTTTCAATTTTCAAATAATCAATATCCAAATTTAATTCAAATCTATATGACATCTTCAAGATTTAAATAACCCACATCAAATTTTATATCATGATTTCCAACTATCATAATCTTCTATAGATTTTAAACAATTCTAATCAAATCTTATTCCTATATTTCAACTTAAGAATTTTGTACTTTTCAAATTTTAAATTCAATTTCTATTATCAACATTCCAAATAGGTGATCCAATAATCAAAATTTAACTTTTAATTCAAATCATCAAATTATAAAATTTTGAATTCAGTCCATCAATGTTCAAGTTTTGAGTTTTATATATATATATATATATATATATATATATATATATATATATATATTATCCTCAAAATTTAAATTGTTAATTTAATCTCCAATATTCAAAATTTAAATCATATGCTCAAATTATAAATATTTGGTCCGCAATATCAAAATTTTAAAATTTATTCTATAAGGCATTCTTATCTTTAAAGTTAAATCATCATAATCTAAAGTATTCTTCTAAAAATTCTTAAAATTAAAATGACTTAAATCTCTCAATCTAATCTTACTTGATTACAATCTAAAAAAATTTACCTCAAGTTGACAATGCAACTTCTACCCAACTTAGAATTTATCGATCTATTACATAGGCTATACATTTAAGATAAATGTCCTCAAATTATTTAATCGTATTATACAATCCACAAAATATCTCACATATTTTATGTCCTTAATTACAAAAGATAGTCACAAAGTAATGTGATTGGCCTGTAGGGTATATCTAGTACTCTCCGTGTATCAACTTATACCAAGCACGAGCGTTCGTCTTTCCGAAATAGGGGAAGACGAAAAACAATGATAAAGAATTCAAGGAGGAGGTGATAGAATACAAGTACGGGGTTCAAGGCGATTAAAGAATTCAAAAAGAGAGTTGTAAAGGCAGTTGCGGATGAGATCCTATTTTGGTAAATTCTTATTCACATGCTCATATCAGTACAATTATGTAACCGATAAGATATGCTCGGACATGTCTAAAGGGAAAGTATATTCGTCTAACATTCTGAGTCAACTATATCTCAATCCACGTAAAGTAGTCATGCGAAGAGCGAACAAAGTACATTAAGGTTGATCAGACCGTAATACACTGATTCTGATTTAGACAATGTATTAGTAGGCGTCCCCAATAAGACATATATCATGAACAAGCTCGATAAAAGAATAATCTTGCAAAACTAGGCTATGAAATAGCAGCATAGGCGGAGGTAGTCCAGAAAATATAAGTACGCTGGATTATGATGAAGGAAGGTACAAAATAATTCAAGTTCACAAAGAAGATAAGACTCGTCCGGTGTTGTGCCTCTACAGTTGCCATACTAACTTCTTGTCTAAGTCTTTAGTCGACTAAATGGGGGTATGGGCCTCTAAGTTCTACAGTCTATATAGACGTTATCTTCTTATGCTAGCATATAGTTGGTGTCATTCAATTACACTTCATTAATGGGTCAAAAGAACTATGTGATATTAGGTTATGAGGCATACTACCCAACTTACAATAATTTAACTAATAGTGTTATTGAACAATAGAGTGTATATACCAAGTATAACTCATCTTCCTAACCCCTACAAGCACGAAAGAAAAGATAAGATTAATATTGTGAAAGGATCAAGCAAGATGCAATACAAGCAATCAAATAAGAATGCAAAAATAAAATCAAGAAAGGTGATTAAATAAGTGGATGAGATCCTATATTCTAATCCTATACGCAAGCTTACTCGGTACGGTAATGTAACCGAGACAATATACTCTCGACCTGTATGGGCCACCAGAAAAATATGTCACGCCCCAGTCCCAAAATATGTAGGACTAGGAATACGTAAGCATGACAGCGGTATGTATATGGCAACTCCAATATAGAGACAATATACTCTCGACCTGTATGGGCATACTACCCAACTTACAATAATTTAACTAATAGTATTATTGAACAATAGAGTGTATATACCAAGTATAACTCATCTTCCTAACCCCTACAAGCACGAAAGAAAAGATAAGATTAATATTGTGAAAGGATCAAGCAAGATGCAATACAAGCAATCAAATAAGAATGCAAAAATAAAATCAAGGAAGGTGATTAAATAAGTGGATGAGATCCTATATTCTAATCCTATACGCAAGCTTACTCGGTACGGTAATGTAACCGAGACAATATACTCTCGACCTGTATGGGCCACCAGAAAAATATGTCACGCCCCAGTCCCAAAATATGTAGGACTAGGAATACGTAAGCATGACAGCGGTATGTATATGGCAACTCCAATATATGAAAACTATAACATATACGTACGCTGTATTAATACAGCGTACGTATATGTTATAGTTTTCATATATTGGAGTTGCCATATACATACCGCTGTCATGCTTACGTATTCCTAGTCCTACATATTTTGGGACTGGGGCGTGACATATTTTTCTGGTGGCCCATACAGGTCGAGAGTATATTGTCTCGGTTACATTACCGTACCGAGTAAGCTTGCGTATAGGATTAGAATATAGGATCTCATCCACTTATTTAATCACCTTCCTTGATTTTATTTTTGCATTCTTATTTGATTGCTTGTATTGCATCTTGCTTGATCCTTTCACAATATTAATCTTATCTTTTCTTTCGTGCTTGTAGGGGTTAGGAAGATGAGTTATACTTGGTATATACACTCTATTGTTCAATAACACTATTAGTTAAATTATTGTAAGTTGGGTAGTATGCCTCATAACCTAATATCACAAATGGTATAGATTTATGTCATAAGTTACAGGGCATAACTAGATCTCATCCACAGAATCAAATAACCAATCAACTATATAACTAAATCAAGTATAAAATGCTTGATTAGAATAAGTAGTTGGGTGGAGACAAATCCACTACCAAACTAGAATATAAGAGAAACAAAATAAGTACATCTAGTGAATAATGAGACTTAAAGAGAAGACCTCCTCTAAGAGAGAGAGAAGTAGCAAGTCTTGATCCGTGCGCCTGCAAATAGTCATGATCGTCTACACGTGAAAAGGGACCAGGTCCTCAGAGGGACGTAACAAGATACATAAAAATATGCAAATTGAATACAGTAAAACATGCATAATAGACAAAAAATATATAAGTACGCTGTACTAGACAATCTATATGAAAATGCATAGTGAGGACAACCTTTCGATGTATGGATAGGTGTAGGATACTCCATCTATCTCACAACTCACACACACATCCATGAACATCATCAGCCGTCATACCGCAAGGGTAGCGACCATCGTGACACTATCAGTCGACATACCGCGAGAGTAGCGACCATCGCGACACAACTCCCGTATTGTGTGCTAGTTACTATGGTTTACCAGAGTGGGTAGCCCATACGCCTACTGATTGTCCTCCCCTCCCATGATACTATGTGTCAAGTGTCATGACCCGCACCCGGTATAGGGGCACGAGAGCGTGGGTACGTCCAGCCTACGTCGCAGCATCGGCGGTAGAACGCTGTCTAGGTCACAGTAATACTATATAGCTAAACACCTATCAATGATATCCATCTCCATAAGGAGGTCAATATACATCTCACAATAATCTCATAATGTAACTCAATCACAACCACTATAAGGCACGATAAAAGATAAAAGAAAATGACATAGTTGAACACCATGTCTCAAACATAAAGATAAATCACAGTCTAGCTGTCCAACACAAGTCTCCAATTAAACTTAACATAAGTCTAAAACATAAACTGAAATAACCTCTATAAGTCTCAAGCATAAATAAATACTATCTAGATAGCTGTAGGCAATGTCTCATCTAGAAGCATAGTCTCCTCTAGGATCTCTGGTACGTAGTCTGCATCTATACCTGGTCCGTAGTGCGTGGTACAGAAATCCTCAAGATTCTCTGGAAAAAATATCCAGTCAGGATTGGAACGAAAATACACCTCTAACAGCAGTTCCACAAATATTGACAAAAACTATAATACTGTGTAAAGAAATACAAGACAGAATGAAATACTGGCAATGAGAAATACTGACGAGCATGGATGTACTGGAAATAGAAATACTGGAATAATGGAATACTGGAGCATGTCATCATCAATGTACATCTAGCAATGAAATAGAAATACAAGTACACGCAAGAACAATGAACTGGTATGTAAGTGTGTACAAGAAAAATAGCTAGAATATGTAGAGATGCTAGATCAATATACTAGAGATGCATGTCAGGAATCATCTATCTAAGTGTGTGAAACATCAGTATATCATGTGATCGGCTTGGGACTATATGACTCATTATATGGATTAGCGATCATCCCCAACAGGTCAGGCTAACCAGTTGTAACAGCGATGAGGCATGTAAGGATAAGGCTGCACCGACGTGAAATGTGGGTGAGCTAATGCTGCATGTAAAGTTGGGTATGATCACATAAACTACTAATATTTCCCCGTTTCCTCTGCTAGCACGATGGATTCCAATCACGACTCCTCGTGACAGGTCTCAATGATGCCAACTCGTGTAAAGAACAGTGTCAGAGTCATGTATGCTATACAACAAGAATTATAGAGATAATCAACATAATAAAAACTGTCAGAGAATGTACTCGCTTGTGGTCCTTAGCTGGCAATACCACTGTCCGGGTTCCAAGGTGTCGTCTGGATGATCCAACAGTCCTATAGATATACCATATAATACAATACATTAGACAATACTCTAGCTCACAATCAACAGAATGGTCTCAACAGGCTACGCTAGGGGGTCACGTCTGTCGTTGTTGTGCATAACCGACAGTCAATAGTATGGTCTCGCCAGTACGTCAGTGTACATTTGGCAGTCTGTTATCATGCTACAGGGTCAGGTCGATGTAACTACAGGATATCCTTGATTACATTTAAGTCATCTATAATATGGTCTAACATACATAATGTCTATTGGTTACCATTATATTAGATATTTGTATATATATATACTTTAATAGAATTTATATCTTATATATATTAACATATACTAGGGAGATGTATATAATACATATATAGATGTATTTATACTAATTAAGAGATACCATATATATGTGCCAAAAATATATTTAACCCTATACTAATACATGTACCATACATACATACTAATTAGGTTTATATTCATATATAATATGTACATACAACACACCAATCTACCATCATACGATACGTGTATATTATCATAGCTAATTATACGCATGCATACAAGGAGGAATACGCGTGTGCATGTGCGCGTACACGTACGCGAGAGGGAACTCGAACCTGGACACGAGAATGAGACGTGCGTGTCGTGGTGTCGTCGAGTCGAAGGCTGCTCCGGTCGGGTACAGCAGGTCAGCGATCGTCCGGCATGCAGGCGAGTCGTCCGGTCTGTGCAGCAAGTCGTCCGGTCTGTGCAGCGAGTCGTCCGGTCTGTGCAGTGAGTCGTGCGGGCTCTCAACGGTGCAGTCGGTCGTGCGGGCTCTCAACGGTGCAGTCGGTCGTACGGCTTCTCAACGGTGCAGTCGGTCGTGTGGCTCCGGGCGGGAACCTCGGTCGGCGGCGTCGTACGGCACTCCAGCGGGCAGTCGGGGCAGCTCTCGGTCGATGGGATCCAGGCTGCTCGGGGTCAGCGACTCTGTCCACGTCGTCCGGCGTTCAGGGCAGCAGGCGCAGCGTTCGGTGGCAGCGGGTTCAGCGCTCGGGGGGTTGAGATTGTCGGCTGGAGTATTAGATTTTAGGTTTAAGGAGAAGGATTAATAGGATGATATATATATATACAAGGGTGTGGGTTTGACCTAGAATATGTTGACTTTGGTCAATACTAGGAAAAGGCCTTGGCTTATTATGGAGATATTCCAATGGGCTAGGGTTCGAATGGGTTTTAAATGAAATTATGAAAATTGCATGAAATAGGTTATTGTTTGCTTAATTAAAATTAAATGCAAGGATACGTTCTATAATTATATAAAAGTACAAAGGGCTGGATTTACGTGGGACACGAGCATTAATTAACGGTCTGGCGTGTCTAGGACAAGTGCGAATCTGTTGGAAGATAAGCTAGCGTAGCATCCTAGTTATCGAATAGTGATAAAGTGAAACAATTAATTAAGTTTACTGTAAATTAAATAAAATTGATTACCATGAAATTATTTACTCATTAATTTCGAAAAGACGAAAATACCCCTAATCCAAAAAGTGGGGGTGACATCAAGTGTGTGTCAATATATATATAGTATATAATCATGACTAAAAAAAATACATATATAATAAATATATAAAAATAATAAGCATGCAAAATTACTGTAAGCAATTTGGCAAGGTATCTTGCCTGGTCTGAAAAGGGATAAAGTCGCAACTCAAGGCGTCGTCCGATCTACCCGTCACATAAATTAAACAAGTTAGGTTACAAAAGTGGGTGAATAGGTTCCTCTATTTTAATCTATTTTAATTATGAATAAAAAAATATAAAATAGTATTTTAATCTTATTATAATCTGATTTTATTGTTAAACCCTAATTTCGGTCCAAAGAAAGCCAACTTTACGAATTTGTGATCCGTGGCACGCAAATCGAGGCAATCCACTGACTAAAAAGTTAATCGACTCAAATCTTGGATTTTTATGTGGAATCCTATAAATTTTAGTGTTACATGAATGCCAGAATTGACGGTTTCATAAAATCACAAGTCGGTAAAGAGTTATGGCCACAAGGGCTCATAGGTGACAGTTTTCGGTAATTTTCTATTTACGTCTACGTTGCACGAATTTTATAGTAAATTAAAATTACATGTTAAATTCTGGAAATATTATTTTATTTAAATTCATCATGTCAACTTTCTGAAACTTTAAACAATTCGTAATTCTGAATTTGGGATCTCCCAAAATATCGAAAATACTGAAATACGTCTAATTTTGGACAGCTGGCACTTTTAGAATTTTCTGGAAAAATAGGTTCATAAATTATTAAAATAATTTATATATTCAGAAAATAAACCTTGATATATTTCTAACAAAAAAAATTGGAGCGCGTTTGGAGTCCGGAGCTAGAAGATATCGTCTTTTTAAGTCGTCATAACTACTAGAAAATGAGGCTGAATTTATGACGAATTTTGACTGTTTTTGGACAAAAAAGAAAGGAGTTTGGGAAAAAAAATTATGAAAGATAGTTTATTCCATAAGTCTAATAGGTATTTATAATTGTGTAGACTACTTAATTGAATACAACTAGGATTTGTTAATTTGGATATGATTAGGTTGAGTTTAAATAAGGATAGTATATTCATGAAGTTGCTTTCCTAATAGGCTCAGGATTTGAATTAATTTAAAATAGAGTTTGAGTTTATCTCAATAATTTATAATCTTAAATAGAATTAAAGATAATACAAATAATTTATATATAATCTTATTAATATCTATTAACACTAAATTAGCATCTATCTAATATTACGACTATATATAACCAAATAAATCCTAAATAATTTCAAAAATCCAAATAAATTTCTTAAAATTCTAAATAAATTACATAAATATATAATTAAATATTTTAACCTAAAATAAATATTTGGTAGGAACAACATGCATGTATGGTCTCATAGTAAATCATGAAAGTTCTAAAAATTTACGTTTTCTATGTTTTAGTTACCCAAAAAATTCTAGAAAAATCTCCAAAAATCTAAAATAGCCTAAAAATATTTCTAAATAAATATTTATATAAGTAAATATATCAAGAAATTTATTTTCTAATTAACTAAGAGAATACTCTAAAGAAATTCAATATTTAAAATAATCTATAATAAATATAATAATATAAAATACACACAAAATACATATTTTTGGTGAGGGGGTTTACAGTCGTACCATATCCAACCAAGGACCTCCATACTTGTCACTTTTGTGGTAAGATAGGTCATATTCATAGAGACTGTCATCGTCGATTGGGGCAGTGCATGTTATGTGGCTCAAGTCACCACCAAACCTGAGAATGTCCTCAGCAGACCCAGAGGTCTATGGCATTAGAATCAGGAACACCGAATACACCCTCAAGTATAGGATACCAAAGGGTCCCACCACTGCTTCTACAGTCTGCCCAAATGGAGGAGGCTAGACCCCAACTGAACGACCAAGGACAAGGTCAAGCACTCATTATGACGAATCTGGGAGCGCAAGCACATGAAGTCGTAGATACAGGTACGACCTTTTAGTTATATTTGTCATTGCATACTCATGACCCCATTATGATACGATATCTTAGGTGCATAATAGATATAGAATTATATATCTGGTGGTTTAGCAGTTATAAGGATATGTTCATATTCTAACTAGATGGCATACCCGCATGCTAATGGATGACACGAGTAGCAATAGTAGTATTCTCTTCCTATCACCACCTCATCCCCTCGGGTGGCTCATCTTCTCTTCCATATCCATTCCTTATCTCTTGCTTAATTCTTCCTATCGTAGTTGCATCTTTTTGTGCCATCATGAATTATTTGATTTACTTCAACCTCACCCTTTATTTTGTTAGTTAAAAACATAAATGGGTTAGTAATGATTGATAACTAAAAGATGAGTTCATAATGATAACCCTTATGTATATGCACTATAGCAATATCTGTGTTCTCTTATTATTTTTTAAACCGTGAATATCATCCCTTAGTCTAACAGGAATTAGTTGGATTGTTGAATTAGTTCATACTTAGTTTTATAAAGTTAGTCAAGACCTTAATTGTTGCCCTAAAAACTTAGACTAAGCCTAGGAAAGAGTTGAAGGCACTTGTTACGAATTGATGACTATGACAAATCGCTGGCGAGGTAGCGACAGCTGCAGCTAGACGATTATGGTAGAGTGGTCGAATTACTTGCAGCCATACTGGCCAGGTGGCGTGGCAGTATTAGACTACGATACTTGACGGTTACGGGGAAAAATCATGGTTATGAGATTCCAGACAGGTATCCCAAAATTTTTGACCCAATGAATAAATTCGTCTTACAACCTAAACAATATCCTTAAGAGACTTTGACTACTAGTAGAATTCTTGTAAGTTGGGTAGTATAGACAAGTTAGAGGATAATAGCATAGTGTATGAATAATAAATAAGAAAGTGTTAGAATGGCTGACTATGACCTTTTAGGAAGCACTGCTAGATAGCAATGAAGTGTAATAGCTATAGTGATTTACTACGAATGAGGGTTAGTGTTAATTTCGAGGACAAAATTTTTGTAAGTTGGGTAGAATATAACACCCCCTAATTTTAAATATTATATTTATTTAATGAATCATGGAATTTATTTATATTATTTTTAGTTAATTAGAAAATATATTTATTTGATTTAATTATCTAGATAAATACTCATTTAGAATTATTACGCAAAAACTATTATTTTTATTTTATTTTATTTTAGAAATTCTTGTAGAAGAGTGATAGATTTTTAGAATTTTTTTTTTGGTGCAAATGTTTTTTTTATCTATACCTCATATATATATGTAAATAATATATAGTTATTAAATAATAATAATAATAATAAGTAATAGTTATAATTATAAGAGTAATATAATAATAATAATAATAATAACAATAATGATGATAATAATAGAAAAAATGAAAATGAAAAAGAAAAAAAAATAATCTTAGATTTCTATATTGTGCTACTGCCATATGTTTTATGCTCAATGATTAGAGCGGAATGGATATAGAAAAGGCTAAGGAATATATACTCCAGTGCCAGTCCTACGATGGTGGCTTTAAAAAAAATCCCTTAAAACTATAACCTTAAACCTAAGCCTAATCACTTAATGTCACGCCCCAGTCCCAAAATATCGAGGGACTACACACGTGGCAATGGCCAGCAGCACACACTGATGGACAAACCCAATTTAATGGATCCATCGAGGCATACTTAAGCTGTAATACAACAATAATGGTCTAAATATACTAATCTCATCCACAGAATGAATACAACAATATCAGAATCATAAAGCAAGATCAATCTTAATATAATATAAACTCGGGGAAATAACCCGATAATGAGTCAGATACATCTGTCAAGATACAAGAATAAAGATAACCACAGCAAATACTGAGCATGGGTAAAGCCTATACCCAGAAGATACCCTCGGTGATCACTCGTCTACTGGATCTGGTACTGCTCCAGTGCCTGCTCCTGCTTCTGCTCCTGCTAATGCTCATGTCCCGTGTAACTCGGGGTCGATCTCATCTGCTAGTCTTGGGGACATAGTCCGGTATCCAGGTCCTCAGGGGACATAACAAGGTACAGAAGATACAAGCCAAAATACAGTGTAATAGTAAATAAAATAAATAGGGTAAACTATATAACCATCTATATGAAATACAATTTGAGAGTTTTAGTCATACTCGGGCTGAGACTACTACAGGATCAGTGTCGGAGAAACCCATAGCAGTATTCTCTCGAAGGGCCAGTACGGTACCAAAGCTCTGTTGCCAGAGTCTAAGGCACTTCTATTAAATTATTATATATATATAATCAGCCTTTTGTATGGTAAATCTCTCCCCACCCAATGTAATCTCACGTCTCATGTCCATGACACGCAGGATCAAAACTAATACAGCAAGTCATGTAATGTCTATGAATATAATGTCTATGTCATACAACCTGTATCCTATACAGAATCACCATGAATATCTTAGGAAGATTCTGTCTCATGAATAGTGTTAAGTGTCCTGGGCCTATGTACTTGATAAGACAAGTACGAGAATGTAAAGGGGTCACGATATCCAACTCTAGGTGACGTTACACAACTCTGTGTACAGGGCTGGCACCCGACTATTAATCGGATGCTAAGTAAGTCACATGGTCCTAGGTCAAGCATGTACAATAATATATAAATAAGACAAGGAAAATATATAACAAGAACTGCAATGTTGGCAAGGTACACTTGCCTGGGTTTGAATACCAACAACTGTCCCTGTATCAGTGGATCCTGTAGGTACTCCTCCAAAAGCTGAAATAAATATCACCAACAGTCTCAGAAAATATCAAATAGCTAGAAACGCCTGTCCTTAAGTCCAATTTGGACACAGGGACAAAAATGACATTTCCGGGTCAAAGCGGGGTCCACATGTGGACCACTTTATACCGAAAAATGTGTCAGGGTCAAAGGTCTCCAAATTCGTCCAACTTAGTGTCAACAAGTCATGAACGATGATACGAACCCAACGGAACTTCCAGAATTGGATTCCGATGAGCCGATCACAAAATCGCCCGTCAAGTGGAGCCTATGGGGCCCACGATACGCGATTTTGTCAACGTTCTCAGAATCGAACCAAACTTGGGTCACAGGACCAGCATATTGCTACGAGTCCGATGGTGCAAGTTTTGTCTCGATCCGACATGTGTACACAAAGTTACAACGTATTCCAGAACAGGCAGATACGGGACGTTGTCGGCGGATACGCGTTGATTCCGGTGTGCACACACATCCAAATCAACTTCGGCAAAATCTCACACGTCCGTATCAACGGCGCGCACGTTTCGGTGAAGACCGTGCACGACCAAGTCATCCCGTTTGGCGGGGCGCACTCAGTTTTGGGATGAAACAGGGCATTGGTTTTTCCTGTTTTTGGATCGCGGTTCGCGATCACCACAGGACGCGACGCACCGAGCGAGTTGCACGGGCATCGAGAAGGTTACACAGTCTACGCGACACAACTGACAGAACAGAAAATGGAATAACGAGGAGAGAGAACGGGTTACCTGAACAGGGCTCCGTGAACCGAGAATTCTCGTATCCGTGATGCTGTTTCGTGTCCTGGTCACCGTGTCCGGGTCAGGTTCAGCCGTGTCCGGTCTAGGGTTCTGGATTCGAGTGCTGCCGGAGACTCGTCGGGGGAGGTGGCTGCTCGTCGGGGCTGGGTCGGAGGTGCTCAGGCAGAGCTCGTCGGCTCAAGGCGGCTCAGGCGGAGGGTTCGTCGGCGGGGTCCGGTCGAGTCAGGGTGGCGAGGTTGTGGGCTCAGGGAGGAGGGGAGAAGGTTGATGGTGGTGGTGCTGGGCTTCGATGGTGGAGCGGGAAGAGGAAGAAGGGAGATGGGGGCTTGGGGGAGTTCGTCGAGCGGAGGATGACGAAGGGTACGGTGGCTAGGGGATCGTCGGGGGAGGAGGAAGAGGAGGGAAGGTGAGGGGATTAGGGTTCAGGGCGGAAGAAGGCGGCTCTGCGGGTCTGGGAGATCTAGGCGGGGTGGAGATGCAGCGGGGAGGAGATGGGTCTGCTCGGGGACGATGGCGGAGGGAGAAGAGGCGGCGGAGATGGGCTAGGGTTCCGGTGCTGCTGCCGGAGGAAGGCGGAGGAGAGGGGATTATTTATAGGGGTAGCCGCCGATCGGAACAGTATTTCCGATCGGATTAGGTTTAGGGTTCAGATTAGGATTTGGGTTACGGGTCCGGGTCCGCGGGTCGGGTTCAACATGAATCCGACCCGATCCGCTATCGTTTAAGTGCGGGTTTCGGGTCGGGTTTAGATCCGACCCGACTAGCTACGGTTGGGTTCGGTTCAGTTGAACCGGGTCTGGGTTGGTTTGGTTTATTTTGAAAATAGGTTTATTTCAGGATTTATTTTAGTTTAAATATTAATTAGTTTCTAGGGATTTAAAAATGTTTTTGGGGTCCAAAAAATTCACAGAAAATTATACTATGTCCAGTTTTTTACTTTACACCATAAAATATTATTTTTATAATATTTGAATATTAATTAACATTATTTAAAAATTATTTAAATTCAAAATACCTTAGTTTTAATTCCAGAAAATTACAGAAAATTGTGCAAAATCCAAATAAAAATTTCTGAAAAAAATCAGGGGGTTACACTTAAACCCCAATCCCCACAGCCCATAAACCCGCCAGCAGCAGATCCTTCCCCCCACGCGACCCATCTAACCCCCGCGCGGCCCAGGAACTCTCACCCTCGCCCCTTCTCTCTCTATATATGTTATAACTTAAACCCTAACCCTAGCCCCGACTCCCCGCCGCCGCAACCACGCCGACGATCGCCCTTATCCGCGTCGGCGACCGCCGCAGCTCGCCGTTCGTTCGCGAGATCGCGACAGTCAACTGCGGCAGAAACGGGCAGCGAAGACCGCCTCTTCATGTGCCATTTTTTGTCGCATATCTCGCCCAATTTTGGATCCATCTTCACCGGTATGATCACAACCTATCCTCCTCTAAACTCCATTAACTAGTTTCATTTGAACAGCGTTAAAAATCAGGTAGAAATTGAAGCAAAGTTGAGAAAAAACCATATTTTTAAACGGCTAAAAACGGTCCCATTGACCTATGTTTCGAGGCCGATATCTCCCAACATAGACATCCAAATCGAGATCTACTTTTTGTAATGTAAATTTTATATAACCGAGATCATTCCCTGTTAATTAGTTTATTTTATTATGTGTTAGAACCAGAGATAAATTAGGTAGAAAACTCATAAAAACTTATTTTTAAAATATTAAAATTTGTGATACGGAGTGCGCCCAGTCAAACGGGACCGCCTCGTCGCATACCAATTGTACCAAAAGGCACGTATGGTATGTCCTGACGTGTGGACTTTCACGGAAACTGATTTGGACGTGTGTGCGCGTCAGAATCAACTCGTATCCGTAAAATGTTCCCATATCGCAATTTTTGCAAAATACCACCCCATTTTGTGTACACTCGTCGGAATGCGATGAAACTTGTGCCATTGGATTCGTGGTATACGTTGGTCCTGTGACCCAAGTTTCACGCGATTCCGAGATAGTTGACTAAGCCGCCTATTTGTTGGCCCCACGGGTTGACTTTAAGGGCGAATTTGTGTTCGGCTCACCGGAATCTAAAATTGGACATACTGTTTTGTTCGTATTGACATTTAAAATTTGTCCCAATTAGAGACCTTTACCTCTGGCACGTATTTTGGTGCAAAGTGGGCCACATGTGGACCCGCTTTGACCCAAAATTACCGTTTTGCCCCTATGTTCAAATTGGACGAAAGGGTAGTGTTTTCTAGCTATCTCGCTGATTCCGGAAATGTTGGTGATGTTTATTTCAGCATCCGGAGACGTTTATTCAGAGGCCGTAGTTTTTGACCCCATTGTGCTTGACATCAGGACGCTAACACTTTGCAGCTTTCTTGCCAGGCAAGTATACCTTGCCAAATTGCTTACAATAATTCGCATGCTTATTATATTTTTATATATTCATTGCATGTGTATTTTCTTTTCAGTCATAATTGTATATTATATATGTTGACACACACTTGACACATAGTATCATGGGAGAGGAGGACAATCAGTAGGCGTATGGGCTATAACCACTCTGGTAAACCGTATTAACTAGCACGCACTACGGTAGTTGTGTTGCGCTGGTCGCTACCCTCATGGTATGTCAATTTCTGGTGTCACGATGGTCGCTACCCTCGCGGTATGACGGCTTCTGATGTTCATGGATGTGTGTGTGAGTTGTGAGATTAGATAGAGTAGCCTACCCCTGCCCATACGTCGAAAAGTTGTCCTCATTATACATTTCATATAGATTGTCTAGTACAACGTACTTATATATTTTCTGTCTATTATGCATGTTTTACTGTATTCAATTGGCATGCTTCTGTGTATCTTGTTACGTCCCTCTAAGGACCTGGTCCCTTGCCAGGTATAGACGATTAGGAGTATCCGTAGGAGTACGGGCCAGGACCTGACGCATTATTTTCTACCGAGGAGGTCTTACCTTCTGAGCACCTTTGATTATCTCTAGCGATGGATCTTTTAGCTGATACCCTACTATTATCATCTTATTTTATATTAGAGATTTATCCTTCTCTCTCAATTTAGTATTGCTATAGTCATTGGTAGTGGATTTGTCTCCACCCGACTATCAATTTTGGATTATCCAAACTCATTAATCTGGTTTAGTTATTTTTTTACTATGACTTGTTTTTGTGGATGAGATTAGTATTTCTGTGACTTGTGACAATATATATACCATAAGTGAGTTAATATTCATATTACAGCGTACAAGTATACTATGGTATCCATATATTGGAGTTGCCATATACATACGGCTGGCATGCTTACGTATTCCTAGTCCTACGTATTTTGGGACTGGGGCGTGACATCAGCTCATCATTATATGTGCTAAAAAATAATGAAGCAACCACTGATTAGTAGCATAATATTAGCTTATACTATTACATTGAGATAACGTAAGCGTGGACGTATTAATTGCTTACCTCTCTAGCTTCTCCACTTCATCCTCATCATAATTGAGTAATATATACAACTGAGCAGTCCTTAGCCCGTCGGCATTCAAATATCTCTTCTTCATTTTCTCCGAAGGCTTTCCAGACGCATTGAATACTTTCAGTATTGTATCATTAGATTTCTGATATTCATCGTCGTTTCTCGGAGCTATCGTTCTATTAGTAGCAATATGAGGTTTGAAATACGTCGAGCAAAAGTTTGTAATCTCCTCAAGAACATAAGCTTCACAAATAGAGCCCTCAACCTGTGCCTTATTTTTTACATTTCTCTTTAGGTGATTCAGATGCCTATCGAACAGGTACATCCACCGATAACCGACAGGACTACCAACACGTGCCTCATAGGAAAGATAAATTGGCAAATGCTCCATGGAGTCGAAGAATCCAGGAGGAAATACCTTCTTGATCTTGCACAGTGTTACCGCAATGTCCTTCTCTTGCTTTTCTAGATGATCGAGGAGCAACTTAGTAGAGCAAAGATCTCTGAAGAATATGCTGAGCTCTGTCAATACATCCCAAACGACCTGCAGTAAGAATTCTCGAAATGCAATTGGAATTAACCTCTCCATGAATACGTAATAATCATGGCTCTTCATACCCGTCAGTTTGTTCTCCTTGAGATCGACACATCTTCTCAAGTTCGACACGTACCTGTCTGAAAATTTTAGACCCTGAATCCACCTACAAAGTCTTCATTTATCCTTCTTCTCCAGTGAAAATTTTTGCTTTAACTTTCCATTCCCCTTATCTATCAAATGCAACGCAGGACGTCTACATATTTCTTCTAAGTCCAACCTAGCCTTTGGATTGTCTTTCGTCTTCCCCTTTACCTCTATTATAGTATTAATTATGTTATTAAACACATTTTTCTCGATATGAATGACATCAAGGTTATGTCTGATCAGATTGGTGCTCCAATGTGGCAGATCCCAGAATATACTCCTCTCGTCCAGTTATGGGTGCGACCAAATCTGTCACACTTGTACCCCTTAGCAGGCTCTTCGATAGCACTTGCTAAATCTTTTCTCTCTTCCCAAATCGTATATCCGTGCCACCTTGGTGGTGGATTGGCCTTATCCTCAACACCCACACGAAAAGCATTCATGTTCCTCCGACACGGATGATCTATCGACAAAAATTGTCTATGACAATCGAAGAAGCATGATTTGCCTCTGTATTTCAAATGGAAAGCCTTAGTGCGGTCCATGCAATACGGACATGAGAGATGACCATGAGTGCTCCATCCCGATAATATTCTATAGGCCAAAAAGTCGTTGATGGTCCACATAAGTGCTGCCCTCATCTGAAATTTCTGCTTTCTAGAAATATCGTACGTGTTGGCACCTACTTTCTACAGCTGATTCAACTCATTTATCAAATGTTGTAAATACACATCGATGTTCCTCTTCGGATTGTTCGGACCTGGGATAATAACGGTTAGGAACATATACGGAGTCTTCATGCACATCCAAGGCGGTAGATTGTACGGAGTGACGATCACAGGCCAACATGAATACTGGGAGCCCGAAAGTCCGAATAGGGTAAAAACGTCGGAGGAAAGCCCCAATCTGACATTACGCGAATCCAAAGTAAAATATGGATACTCTCGATCAAAGTGCTTCCATGCTTCTCCATCGAATGGATGATCCAATACTCCTTCAATCTATTTTCGCCTGTGCCAACTCATGTTTTCTGCAGTCTCCTTCACCATAAACATCCTCTGCAACCGCGGCGTTAAAGGCAAGTAGTGCATCGAATCAGTAGGCTTCCTTGCACCGATATACTTTTTTCTACCAGTGGCCTTGTACCGATCAGCACCACAGAATCTGCAACCATCTTCATCCTTGTCGTCTTTGTAGTACAACATACACCCGTTGCGATATGCATCGATTTTCTCGTATCCTATCCAGAGCAATCTCACCATCCTCTTAGATCAATAGAAGTCTTTAGGCAACTTTGTACCCTCTGGCAAGATCTCTAAAATCAAATCCATCAGTCGGTTATAGCATTCTTGTGACATGTTAAAATCGGACTTGATGCTCAACAATCTTGTAACCACCTCCAACGGTGAATGATCCTCACAACCAGGATATAATGGAGTACTTGCATTCTCCAGCAACTCTATGAACTCATATTGCAGTATATCAGTGAGTGTCAACTCTATATCCTGGATATCCATACTTAACATTTGTTTAGGCCATGACTTTCTAATTAAAAAGTCAAGTCATGGATATCCAATGTCATTTTTTTTGGGTCCAGGATATATAGTTGACACTCACTGATACACTCCTGGATATCCACACTTGACATGTATACGTGTGTCCAAGTCCGATAAAATGCTTACAACCTTATCATCGATATCGTGTCCTAAACTTTTATATACACGTGTCCTATAATTTTACCATATGTATCATGAGATGACATGATACAAACATGTGTGTGTGTGTGTGTTCGTGTCCGTGTTAGGGTTAGTGTATGCATGTTAGTGTGTTCGCGTATTCGAGTTTGGGTTAGTATTAGTGTCCGCATATGTGTGTGTGTGTCCGAGTTAGGACCAGGATAGAGTTAGTATCCGCAGCACCGAGATATCTACACACACATACACACACACACACACACACACACACACACACTGTACTGTGCACAAGTGTGCACTATACAATACCTCACTTGATACCCAAGACTGCGTCCAATTAACTCAGATAGGGTTAGGGTCTGTGTCATTTCTCGGCTTTGGGTTAGGGTCTGTGTCATATCCTGTATCGTGTCAGTGAAGAGAGATAGGGTTAGGGTTAGAGTTTGTGTCATCTTTCGTGTCGTATCGTGTCTCAGTGTGTGTGTCTGTGATAATGTATTATGTCTGTGTCAGTGTATGTGTTTGTCTTGGTCATTCTCTCCAAGTTGTGTGCGATAAAGAGAAACTGGTAGTGAGGGAATTTTACCACTAGGAGCATTCGAGATACGTCTGCACATAGACCTCGAATCAACTCTTAGGGCAGTGCTTCGTACGCGACTTCCTCTGAGGCCGGTAACATTAATTTATGTTTCTTTTGTTTCAAGTTTTTTTAAGATAAACCAAAAAAAGAAAAATTATCTAAGAATCTAAGAGTTGATCCTTAATATTATGTTCAAAGTAAAGTTTTAAAACAAATATTTGCGTTCTTCATTTTCATACTTGCTATTTATTCAAATATGTTAGTACCACAGTAGCACAAATCTGTTAATATTTGTCAGCACAAATTTTTAGTACTTGTTAGTATTAAACTTGTTAACACTATTAATTAATGAAATATTTGTTTATAACCATTTATTTAAGCACTGTGTGTGTCCATGTGTGTCCATGTGTTTGGGTCCATGTGTCAATGTGTCTCCATGTATGTCCGTGTTCACGTGTGTCCATATGTGCCCGTATGTGTCTGTGTCCATGTGTGTCTACATGTGTGTCCATGTTAGTACGAATTGTGTCGTGTAGGATTGTATCATGTGTGTGTGTGTCCATGTGTTCAGGTCCATGTGTCAAGGTTAGGGTTGTGTCCTGTGTGTCTCCATGTGTCCTGATTGTGTCCAGTATGTGTGTGTGTGTGTGTCCTAGTTGTATCCGGGTCTGGGTTAGGGTTTACCGAGCCATGAGGAAGGGAGGAGGAGTGTCATGCCCCGATCCCGTAAGGGTCAATCGTCCTCGCTGGATCCTTTACGGAACCGATTCGTCCTCGCTGGGGCATGATGCCGTGCAAGTCTGGAGTTGCGCTCGCACAAGACAAGAACGTACAGTGATAGGAACCCATTTTGAAACACAATTTAGAAATCACATTCACAGATATTTGAACACAATTATAGGAAGAAACATGCTTTTCATTGATAATTCAGAGTAATTTACATAGAGTTTACATTGATGCGCCTCTCGGCTACTTGATTTGCATTACAAAAGATAACTCAAAAGGCAGGGCGCGCTCCATCAGATAGTCCACGCCGTTCATACATTACGCCCTTGTATAGATTGAAAATCCAAGCCTCCAAATTGAGCTGACTCCAACTATACTTCAAAATAGAGGTGCTCCTAACGTCTCCCCGTCTATCCACTAGTGTTGCACCGCCTGAGTGCCTGAAATAATTGCCCACAATGTGGGTCAGTACTCAACTTGTACTGATGAGCAGGATGAACCCACTCGACTAAATCGAGACTAGCTTATTAGGGGCAAGCATGTATTAAGATGATATTTCTATAGAGAAGCAAGTAAATTCAATTCATATCAGTTGCATGTTTTAATAGGAATTAAAATAACACCATATCCAACAAGTACATCGATTGCTTACTCAACCGACGCACGCCTTTCCTGCAACGAAACACAAGTATACTTACCATCTGTACAAGACAATAATTAGTATGTGTTCTATTCTATGCGGTCATTAGTGTGATCGATACCTTAGGGACTTATTCCAAGAATTTGCGACGTGCCCTATCAGCCCGGGTAGCAAGCCCTGCTAGAGGTCCCGTAATGCATCGCGACTAGCACGAATCAAATATTTCTCTCCGGAACGATACGGTTACAGTGCCCCGGAATGCCGTTTCGAGAAAATGCCAAACCTTGTGCACAAGTTGTCCCAGACCATGCGAATGCATGAATAATTCATATATCATACAATGCATCAAAATAAACAAAAGAAGTAAAGCAGCAATATATATCTTATGCAACAGTTCATATTTTCTCAACCCGTGTTCCGATTTTTATATCTCGTAGGTCCAAACTCTATCCGAGGCACCAGGCCGCAACCAACAACCAATTTCCTTTCCTTTACAAACAACTCAAGCATATCATAAAAATAGTCTACAATTTCCATGTTCCTTTCTTAGTGGCTGGCATGCATTGTGGCTAAAGATTTTCTAGGCGTCCAACTGGGCATCATCGAGTGAACGTTTGAAACATTAGAGATGTGGGCGTGAAGAAGTAGGAAAGAAGGGTCCAAATCACTCACTGTTAAGGGAATGATGCTGAAATAAGGAGTCCCGCCTAACGACGATCAAATGTCAGTTACGTGGACCTACAACAGCATGAGCACCGAGTTAGAAATCCTGCCTATCCTTCTTGCCGAACTCCCCAAGAATCAAAGCTCCAAACGATAAAACCAGCAGCGAAAATCAAGCAAATCGAAAGCAACACCAAATCAAAATCCCAAAGCGGCAATCAAGAAAACCAAGCAACCAAACACGAAAACTATTGGACTCGTTTCAATAGAGGCCTTTCCATGAGTTAGAAAGGATCATCGCATTTCGTCCATGGCAAGAAGATGCCAAGATCTAAGCTACGACTCAGACGGACTAGCCACAAGCCCAATTATATAGTGCACGTCCCGGTCGGATCAGGATTTGAGGACTACAAGGAGCGCCTGAGAGAGGAGTCGACAGAGGAGGCCCACGCCGGAGGGGGAGGAGCCGCGTTTGGGGTTGCCTGTGTCGGGTTTGGGGGGCGAACACGGTCGCATCATTGTGGGGGGCGAGGGAGGCGGTCGAAGGATGGGTTGCCGGAGCCGCGGAGGGTCACCGGAGACGCGTAGGGTCGCCGGGGGAGGATGGATCGCCGATGGGGGGCGCATTTTCAAAAATTTGGGGGAGAAAAAGAAATAAAAAGTTGAATAGACGAGGGAACCCTATATACAGTAATTTAGCGACGTCCAAACGAGACGTCGCTAAATAAAAAATTAGCGACGACATAAAAATACGTCGCTAATTGAAAAGGTAGCGACGGAATAAAAAGACGTCACTAAACATCGATAATTGAAAGTTTGCGACGTTAGAGACGTCGCTAAAAATGCCACAAAAGATCAAAAAAAGAAACATCGATAAATATGTCGCTAAATATCGCTAAATCATACAAATCAGCGACGTTTAGCGATGTTAAAAAAGCTTATAGCGACTATTCTTTTAAAAACTGAAGTACAGTCGCTAAACATCGCTATGTGTCGCCAATTGTGACGTATATCGACATTTATTTTAGGAGTCACTCATGCCATTAATATTAGCGACGTTTTATTATAACGTCGCTAAAATCTTCGTTATTTTATCATATTTTGGTAGTGATTAGTAGCACCCATATTGCATGACCTGTATTCCCGTAGTTGATTTTGATTGTACTCGTCAAGTTATTATCCTGTCTTACATCATGTCTAAGGTAGATTTCTGAGCACCATGGTCGAAAATTCTTGATAATTGTCTATTCTAATAACTAGAACAATAATCTAGAATCTAAAGAGAATTCCTGGCTACATGCAATCCCGGTATCCCAGCGACACCTGATGGATTTGGAGCTCTCCGTCATGAAGGGCACACTTCCAGCACACCATCGAGTGTTATACTTCTAGAAAAGATAAGAAATAATTATACCTGATATATCTATACTATGTACCTGTTCATCTGGATAACCCGGATAGCCTGCATGGCATGTGGCTGTAAGAAATCTTAAACTACATGTGTTAGTAACTAGGACTGTGATAACCCTAGTTAGCTAATGATAGCAAGCCGTAGGGTAATATTGGCCGTGATCGCTTAATTTTTTAGTCTAGTCTAGTCCTGTCCTGATTTTATTAACAGCTTATCCAGATATGGTAACCGGAGTACTGATTCCAGATGCCCTTGTTCAATTACTCCTGAACATCTTAACTGTTATTTTACCCATTGCACTTGTTTAACTGTTACATTACCTGCTATTTCTTACTGATTTGTCTGCATGTTGGTTTTAGTTCATAAGTTTGGCTCCCTTGTGGTACTTGTTATTTTGGGGTCTGACCCCACTGGTTTTGTATGGCCAGATTTTTTAGCAGAAGCAAAGTAATATTATGCTGCTGAAAGTAATAAAATACATGAATAACAAACTGCTAGTACTATTGATACAAGAATATTATAAAGTAGGTCTTCCATGAGAATGAAGTAATATTATACAATCTACTTCACTTGCTGGTAACAATAAGAATAGAAAATTGAACATCGATACGGGTATAAGTGCATCAGTGCATAGTAACTATGAAGAAAATACTTTATATGCGAGTATAATTATAGTTTGGTACCACTGGACAACGATAAGGTCTGTAAGTTCGGACCTATGGGTCACCAATCGATATGAGAATGAGCAAAACAAGAAGGATCAATAATGCGAGGCTTTAATTATATTTCTTTACAATGCAATTTATGCGTAGATTTTATTTGCATAGTCGTTGCATGGTCAGGAATAACTTGTGCACAAGGTTTGATAAGTTTTTTTGAACGAGATGCACCGGGGCACTAAGATCGTTCGTCCTAGGAGAAAATATAGTACTTTGGTAGCACTGGGTATAAACGAGACATTCATTAGTGGTCGCAACCTCATGAATGGCGCTTTGTACGCCCTTCAAAGTCCTATATGGCATGTCCCTCGTGGTGCGAAAGCATATCACCAATGACCTTCATGTAGTTAGGTTGCATACTAACGAGAATATTTATGCAGGCTTAATATTATCTATGTAAGAATGATTCGTATTAAGTATGTTGTGGCTAATCCTTGTTTTGCAGGCATACGATGAGTGGGATGTTGGTGAGAATCGTCGTTAGGCGATATATACATATTTCACATATATTCAATGTATCCTATTGTTTTCAAAGTATGTTTCATTATGTTGCTGAGTACTCTGACCATTGAAATAAACCTAGTCCTAATAGAAAGATTACTAAGTTAATATGCATGCTCTTCACATGAATACTTAGTGTCAGTTTAGGCAAGTAGGCTAGTTTTTGCTCACCATTATGCGATATGTACTGATCCATGTTTGTGGGAATCCCCAGGTACTCAACATTAGGGAGTGGCTGGAACGGTTTTGAGGTATCAAAGCATTATTGGGGCTCACAGAAGCTCTTCTTCCATTAGAGGCATCTTTTGTTATAAAAGGCATGCTGTATAGAACAGTGTAATTTAGTTGTATAAGTGAGAGTAAGCCAAGACGGCAAATATTATATTTAGGCCAATTGGCCAAGTATCATTTATATTTGAGAGCTTTGTAAATCTTTTGTAAGTCTTGTACTCAATTATCATTATCAATAAAGAGAAGCTTTTCATCATATTCATTGTGACTTCAATTTATCTGCTTAATTTCGCTGCGATGTCGTTGTTTCTGAGATATACCATATCTTGTCTATCTTCTTTTCTTGTACAAGTGCACTCTAGGCTTGTACGACATCATGTCCGTGGCTACTTTTAGTTCTTTGGAATCAGGCGTGACATGCACTATCCTGATACTCCTGATCCGGATAATCCTGATAATGGCTCGACGTAGCGCACTCCTGACTTAAAAATTCCTGTAACTGTCCTGATCAAGGCTATTAGTAGCACCCGTATTGCATGACCTATATTTTCGTAGTTGATTTTGATTATACTTGTCAAGTTACTGTTATGTCTTGCATCATGTTTAAAACAGATTCCTGAGCACTACAGTCGAGAATCCTTAATAATTGTCCAGGATAATATCTAGAAAAATAATTAAGAAAGCATATAGAGAGAATTCCTGGCTATATACAATTTCGGTATCCCAGCGACACTAGATGGATTAGGAGCTCTCCATCATGAGGGGCACACTTCCAGCACACCGTCGAGTGTTGCACTTTCTGAAAAGATAAAAAATGATTATACCTGATATATCTATACTATGTACCTGTTCGTCTGGATAACCTGATAGTCTACAGGATATGTGGTTGTAAGGAATCTCAAACTGCATATGTTAGTAACTATGACTGTGCTAACCCTAGTTAGCTAATGATAGCAAGCTGTGGGCATGATTGGCCGTGATAGCTTAATTTTCTAGTCTAGTCTAGTCCTTTCCTGATTTTATTAACAGCTGATCCGAAGATAGTAACAGGAGTACTGGTTCCAGATGCCCTTGTTCAATTACTCCAAAACAGCTTAACTGTTATTTTACCCATTGTACTTGTTTAATTGTTACCTTACCTGTTATTTCTTACTGATTTGCCTGAATGCTAGTTTTAGTTCATAAGTTTGGCTCCCTTGTGGCACTTGTTTTTTTAGGGTCTGACCCCACTGGTTTTGTATGGCCAGATTTTGGAGCAGGGCGGCAGGATCTTCCGTACTTCCTGTCTCAAGATGGTGAATATGAGGAGCACCCGAGGACATGCTTGAGTTTTTTTTTCTCACCCTCTTGATCTTGTATATTATTCTTTTAAGACATTTAGCCACTGAGCACGTGTTTAGCTCATATTTTGGGACTTGACATTATAGCGTGTGGGCCTATATGTAAAGCATATTCTAGACTATAGCTAGAACTGATCATGTAATATTGTACTCTTGCTATTTCTTTATTTTGTAACTAGTTTCATGATCATCTGTGTATGTATAGTTTATGATGCTTTACTATTATATGTTTGGTGATCATATATCTTGTAACTTATTGCTTGCTTGATATTGAGACACCTAGGATTCTTGACCCAGGATTGACTGATGGATTGTAGAGTAAATTCACACATGTCTAGACAGCCGTGACCGTATCTCGGGTTATAAACTACTCTGGTATATGTAGCTGGCTTTGTCGGTCCTCGCTCTCCAGTATTCTAGTTCTAGGGTGTAAACACCCTATTTTTTCAGAATAATTCTAATACAATTTTTCCCAATATTTTTGGTATTTTTCTGGATGAAGAACCAAGGTAGTTGTGATCAAGAGATTTATAAATGCAGTTAATTAATGTTAAAATATTATGGAAATATTTTTTTATGGTGTAAAATGGAAAATCGGATATGGAGTATTTTTCTGTGAATTTATTGGACTCCGGAAACGCGTTTAAAGCCCTAAAAACTATTGGATTTATAAACCGAACCAAACCCAAACCCAAACCCAAACCAAACCAACCCACTGATTGAACCAATCCAACCAGCTTATTGGGTTGGGTCAGGTCGGATCCGAGCCAAACCCGACCCGAAACCCAATTGGGAAAACCCTACCCGCCTGAGTTACTGTAGCAATATAAAACCCCCCTTCCTTGGCGTGCGTGCCAAGCCGCAACTCTAAAAAACCTCGCCGCCGTCTTCTGGACACCCCTCCTGCCGTGCCCAGTGTCGACACCAATCCGCGGCCGACCCGAGCACTCCGCTCGACTCCCCGCCGCCGAGTCCAGCCCCCGACCCGCGCGGCCGCCGTCCACCTTTGCTCGACTCCGCCGCCGTCCACCTTTGCTCGACTCCGCCGCCTTCCACCTTTGCTCGACTCTGCCGCCGTTCCCCTTTGCTCGACTCCGCCGCCAAGCCGACCCAGCCCCGCTCCACCCGTCGTCCACCCAGCCCGATCGTCCTGACGCCAGAGTCCACCCGCGGCTGAACCCATCTCCGCCGCCGCCACCCGCGAGCGTCACCCCGCTCGCCTCGTCGACCATCCGCTACCCTAGCACGGACACGGCCGCCCTCGGACACGAACATCACAGTTGACATCGGACACGATCAGGATACAGTTCGCGTCAAGTTGACGCACGGACGCGTGAAAACTCAAATTCACTAAGCTCTGTTCAGGTACCGTTTTCTCCCTCCTCATATTTTTGTTTTTGATTCCGTCAGTTACAACGCGTAGACTGTATAACCCTCTCGGTGCCCGTGCAACCCGCTCGGTGCATCGTGTCCTGTGGTGATCGCAAACCGCGATCCAAAAACAGGAAAAATAATGCCCTGTTTCACCCCGAAACTGAGTACGCTCCGCCAAACGGGACGACTCGGTCGCACGCGGTCTTTACCGAAACGTGCGCGTCATTGATACGGACGTGTGGGATTTCGCAGAAGTCGATTCGGACGTGCGTGCACACCGGAATCAACTCGTATCCGCCGACAATGCCCCATATCCGTCCATTCTAGAATACGCTGTAACTTTGTGTACACACGTCGGATCGAGACAAAACTTGTGTCATCGTACTCGTAGCAATACGCTGGTCCTGTGACCCAAGTTTGGTTCGATTCTGAGAACGTTGACAAAATTGTGTATCGTAGGCCCCACAAGCTCCACTTGACGGACGATTTTGTGATCGACTCATCGGAATCCAATTCTGGAAGTTCCGTTGGATTTGTATCATCGTTCCTGACTTGTAGACACTGAGTTTGAGGAATTTGGAGACCTTTGACCCTGACACACTTTTCAGTGCAAAGTGGCCCACATGTGGACCCCGCTTTGGCCCGGAAATGTCATTTTTGTTCTTGTGTCCAAATTGGACTTAAGGAGCGTCGCACTCATTTATAGCAGCTAGCTTTGTAGCCACCCATAGAGTAGCTACCGTACCCCTTCCGAAGATGAAGAGAATTCTTACGGGAGGTAGAATTATTCCAGTTAGTGACGTCTGTAGATCATGTTCTGTAGTAGTCTGTGGAAGAGAGATGCGAGCTCAATTTCTGATCTTTTCCATGCCGGATTTGATGTTGTACTTGGTATGGACTGGTTAAGTCAGTACCATGCGACTCTTGATTGCCGACGTGGACGGGTTATATTTAGACCGCCAGGACATCCAGAATTTGAGTTTCTTCGAGGAGCAGTAGAGCAAGGAGTTCAGCCTACTCTTAGGATACTATCTGTAGAAAGGGAGACAGGTTACCCAAGAGTCATATCAGAGTTTGTGGATGTATTTCCTGAAGATCTTCCAGATTTACCACCTGATCGGGAAATAGAATTCACAATAGACTTAACTCCTGGAGCAGAGCCTATCACTTCATCAGTATATCGGCTAGCACCTAAGGAGTTAGTGGAGTTGAAGGAACAAGTTGATGATCTTTTGGAGAAGGTTTTTATCCGGCCTAGTGTTTCACCTTGGGGAGCACCCATATTATTTGTGCCGAAGAAAGATGGAACAGTACGGTTGTGCATTGACTACAGGGCACTAAATGCTGTGACCATCAAGAACATGTATCCCTTACCACGCATTGATGATCTATTCGATCAATTGAGTGGTGCTAGGGTATTCTCGAAGATTGACCTTAGATCCGGCTATCATCAGATCAAAGTAAGGAAGGAGGATATACCGAAGACAGCTTTCAGGACCAAGTATGGACATTATGAGTTCTTGGTAATGCCGTTTGGTTTAACCAATGCGCCAGCAGTGTTTATGAGTTTAATGAACAGTCTTTCATCAGTTCTTGGATAAATTTGTGGTTGTGTTCATTGATGATATCCTCATATATTCCAAGAGCCACGAAGAGCACGAGGAGCATCTCAGAATCGTGTTAGAGACCTTGAGACAGGAGAAGTTATATGCCAAACTCAGTAAGTGTGAGTTTTGTATGGACAAAGTAACTTTCTTGGGACATATCATCTCAGGAGAAGGACTTTCAGTTGATCCAGAGAAAGTTACGGCAATAGAGACTTGGCCTACACCAACATCAGTTGCAGAGGTGAGAAGTTTTCTCGGACTTGTGGGATATTACCGAAGGTTTATAGAAAATTTCTCAAGGATTGCAGAACCGATGATGAAGCTGACACGTAAAGACCAGGAGTTTATATGGACAGAAGACTGCCAGAAGGCTTTTGAAGAATTAAAGAGAAGATTAACAACATCACCTGTCTTGACTCTTCCTTCGGGGTCAGGAGGTTTTGTGGTTTACAGTGATGCATCAGGGAGCGGACTAGGATGTGTTTTGATGCAATATGGCAAAGTCATTGCTTATGCATCGAGACAGTTGAAGGTCCACGAGAAGAACTATCCAACACATGATCTGGAGCTAGCAGCAGTTATATTTGCACTGAAGATTTGGAGGCACTATCTTTATGGGGAGAAGGTAGAAATCTTTACTGATCACAAGAGTTTGAAGTATGTATATACTCAGAAGGAACTCAACATGAGGCAGAGACGTTGGCTTGAACTGATGGTAGATTTTGACATAGATCTGTAGTATCATCCGGGAAAGGCAAATGTCGTAGCAGACGCTCTCAGCAGAAAGCCTACGGCTTATTTCTTGACAGTGCAGTCCGAGTTATTGAGAGATCTACAGGAGCTTCAGATAGAGGTTGTTTTACCAGGACAGAGTGGCTTGCTGACTAATCTTGAAATTAAGTCGTCACTTGTGGAAAGAATTAAAGAGGCATTGCCCACCGATGCTAGATTTCGAAGACTCAAAGAGAGGACAGAAACAGGCATGCAGACAGGACTTCGCATACACGAATACGGGACATTGAGGTTTGGGAATCGTCTATATGTTCCAAATGGAGAATTGAGACAAGAGTTAATGACTGAAGCACATAGCTCTATGTACTCTGTTCACCCAGGAGGAACCAAGATGTACCGAGACTTGAGACAGTAGTATTGGTGGCATGGAATAAAAAGGGAGATTGTAAAATTTGTGGCTAAATGTTTAGTCTGTCAGCAAGTAAAGGCCGAGCATCAGAGGACTGCAGGTATGTTACAGCCGCTTCCTATACCAGAATGGAAATGGGAGCATATCACGATGGATTTTGTCACAGGATTTCCATGGAGCCCCAGCGGAAGAGATGCAGTATGGGTTATTGTGGATCGACTCACTAAATCGGCACACTTCTTGCCATTTAGAGTTGGACAATCCACAGAGGTACTAGCCGACATGTATATACGATAAATTGTAAGATTACATGGAGTGCCGGTTAGTATCGTATCGGATCGAGATTCGAGATTTATATCTCATTTCTGGAGAAGCACGCAAGAGAGTCTTGGCACCAAACTCAAATTCAGCACAGCTTACCATCCACAGACAGATGGTCAGTCGGAGCGCACCATTCAGATCTTGGAGGATATGTTGCGATCGTGTATGCTAGACTTTGGAGGATCTTGGGAAGATCATTTGCACTTGGTGGAGTTCTTCTACAACAACAGTTATCAGGCCAGCATTCAGATGGCACCATTTGAGGCATTATACGGAAGGAAGTGCATATCTCCTATATGTTGGAGTGACGTTGGTGAACGTCAAATACTGGGTCCAGAATTGGTAACGCAGACAGTGGAGAAGGTAAAACAGATTCAGAATCATCTTCGAGCAGCTCAGGACAGACAGAAGCATTGGGCTGATACTCACAGACGTCCCCTAGAGTTCAAAGAAGGAGAGCACGTGTTCTTGAGGATTTTGCCCACTCGAGGTACTATTAGATTCGGAAGCAGAGGCAAGTTGAGCCCAAAGTATATTGGGCCATTTGATATTCTAGAGTGCATTGGTGAGGTGGCTTATCGTCTTGCATTACCACCATCCTTAGAGGGAGTGCATGACGTATTCCACGTCTCACAGCTGCGAAGGTACGTGACCGACCCAAGTCACGTAGTCGATCATTCAGAGATCGTAGTAGGCCCAAGCTTGAGATATAAAGAATAACCAGTTGGCATCCTCGACGTCAGTGAGAAGATATTGCGAGAACAGACAATCAGACTGGTTCGTGTAGCTTGGAAACATCATTCTCCTGGCGAATCGACTTGGGAACGAGAGGATAGTATGCGCCAGCGTTATCCCCACTTATTCGCGGAGGCAGTTATCACCTAAGCAATCTTGTAATTTTCATAATTCTTCCTTTAGTAGCTTATTCTTTGATTGTGAGGACGCAATCCTCCTAAGGGGGGTAGATTGTAAACACCCTATTTTTCAGAATAATTCTAATATAATTTTTCCCAATATTTTTGGTATTTTTCTGGATGAAGAACCAAGGTAGTTGTGATCAAGAGATTTTTAAATGCAGTTAATTGATGTTAAAATATTATGAAAATAATATTTTATGGTGTAAAATAGAAAATCGGACATGGGATATTTTTCTGTGAATTTATTGGACTCCGAAAATGCATTTAAAGCCCTAAAAACTATTGGATTTATAAACCGAACCAAACCCAAACCCAAACCAAACCAACCCACTGATTGAACCAATCCAACCAGCTTATTTGGTCGGGTCGGGTCGGATCCGAGCCAAACCCGACCCGAAACCCAATTGGGAAAACCCTACCCGCCTGAGTTACTGTAGCAATATAAAACCCCCCTTCCTTGGCGTGCGTGCCAAGCCGCAACTCTAGAAAACCTCGCCGCCGTCTTCTGGACACCCCCCCTGCGGTGCCCAGCGCCGACACCAAGCCGCGGCCGACCCGAGCACTCCGCTCGACTCCCCGCCGCTGAGTCCAGCCCCCGACCCGCGCGGCCGCCGTCCAACTTTGCTCGACTCCACCGCCGTCCACCTTTGCTCGACTCTGCCGCCGTCCACCTTTGCTCGACTCCGTCGCCGTTCCCCTTTGCTCGACTCCGCCGCCGAGCCGACCCAGCCTCGCTCCACCTGTCGTCCACCCAGCCCGATCGTTCCGACGCCAGAGTCCACCCGCGGCTGAACCCATCTCCGCCGCCGCCGCCCGCGAGCGTCACCCCGCTCACCTCGTCGACCGTCCGCTGCCCTAGCACGGACACGGTCGCCCTCGAACACGAACAACACAGTTGACGTCGGACACGATCAGGATACAGTTCGCGTCAAGTTGACGCACGGACGCGTGAAAACTCAGATTCACTGTGCCCTGTTCAGGTACCGTTTTCTCACTCCTCGTATTTCCGTTTTCGATTCCGTCAATTACAATGCGTAGACTGTATAAACCTCTCGGTGCCCGTTCAACCCGCTCGTGCATCGCGTCCTGTGGTGATCGCAAACCGCGATCCAAAAACAGGAAAAACAATGCCCTATTTCACCCCGGAACTGAGTACGCCCCGCCAAACGGGACGACTTGGTCGTACGCGGTCTTTACCGAAACGTGCGCGTCGTTGATACGGACGTGTAGAATTTTGCAGAAGTCGATTCGGATGTGCGTGCACACCGGAATCAATGCGTATCCGCCGACAACGCCCCGTATCTGTCCATTCTGGAACATGCTGTAACTTTGTGTACGCACGTCGGATCGAGACGAAACTTGTGCCATCGGACTCGTAGCAATACGCTGGTCCTGTGACCCAAGTTTGGTTCGATTCTAAGAACGTTGACAAAATCATGTATCGTGGGCCCCACAGTCTCCACTTGACGGGCGATTTTGTGATCGGCTCATCAGAATCCAATTCTGGAAGTTCCGTTGGGTTTGTATCATCGTTCCTGACTTGTAGACACTGAGTTTGAGGAATTTGGAGACCTTTGACCCTGACACGCTTTTCGGTGCAAAGTGGCCTACATGTGGACCCCGCTTTGGCCCGAAAATGTCATTTTTGCTCTTGTGTCCAAATTGGACTTAAGGACAGGCGTTTCTAGATATTTGATATCTTCTGAGACTGTTGGTGATATTTATTACAGCTTTTGGAGTAGTACCTACAGGATCCACTGATACCGGGACGACTGTTGATATTCGAACCCCAGGCAAGTGTACCTTGCCAAACTCTGCAGTATTGTTACATATTTTCCTTGCTTCATTTACATTATTGTACATGCTTAACCTAGGACCGTGTGACTTACTTAGCATCCGATTAATAGTCGGGTGCCAACACCGTACGCGGCGTTGTGTATTGTCATCTAGAGATGGACATTCGTGACACTTTATATTCTCGTACTTGTCTTACCGAGTGCGCTATGACCCAGGATACTTGACACTATTCATGAGACAGGATCTTTCTAAGATATTCATGGTGATTCTGTATAGGATACAGGACTTGACAGAGATACTATATTCTTAGATACATTATGACTTGATGCATTAGCTATGATCCCGCTTGACATGGACATGAGACGTTATGGTCATGATATGCGTGGTTACATTGGGTGGGGAGAGACACACAGGCTACAGGCTATTATATATATATATCTTCTATTATTGCGAGGTTGTAGACTCTCGGAGCAGAGCTAGACCCACTACCGGTTATTACCGCTACCGGCTCCCCGACACAGAGCTTGTAGTGGCTCAGCCTGAGTACTCGTGTTACTCTCATCTTGCATTTCACATAGATGGTTACATACTTACCCTATTTATCTTATTATTGCTGCACTGCTTATATTTTGGCTTGTATATTTTCTGTACCTTGCTATGTCCCCTAAAGACCTGGATATGGATTATGTCCCCAGGATTTGAGGACGAGATCTACCCCGAGGTATACGGGACCGCAGCAGGAGCTGATCCAGGAGCTGTACCGTTATCCGAGGACGAGGTGTTAGCCGAAGACTTTTCCTGAGCATCCATGTTTCATGCTCAGTATTTATTTATTTCAGTCATTTATATTCTGGTCTGTTGAACCATTGTATTAGATATTTATCGGGTTGTTTCCCGAAGCACTTTATTGAGACTAGCTGATGATTTATATTCCTTATTTATTCTGTGGATCATATTTTATATCTTGTGTGGATGAGATTAGTTGTGCCATGTTGTCGTAGACTTGATTTTACAGCTTAAGTATGCCCTGATGGATCCATTAAATTGGGTTTGTCCATCGGTGCATACTGCTGGCCATTGCCACGTATCTGGTCCCTCGGTATTTTGGGACTGGGGCGTGACGTGGGGCATGACATAGTGGGCTCGTGCCGCGCAACGACCATCCTAGTTTAAGAACAAGAAGTAAAAAGATAAGTGAACAAGAACAAGACAAGAACATGCATGGTCACGGACAACTCGTGTATGAGGTATTTGGATTCCTCGGAAGATCACCGGGGCACCAAGATTATGCCGGCATAGGATAAATCATGGTATGGCACGACCAAAACATGGCTAGGGTGATCATACCACGCTTTTGGGGCGATGTAATACCGGTATTTTGGGGCCTCGGTAATTAACCCTACACTTGGTTACCCGTCAACCCGTAAGGTCCTTTATGGCTACGATAGTGACCATTTCATGTCATAGCAGTCTCAAGTACTGTGTACAAAGTGCCTAGCGCCTAATAACTATGCGGAGATTATAATTGACATGTTCATATTAATTAAGTCATCTCGCTTAGTAGAAATCCGCGTGCGAGTCATTACATTAAATCAAGAAATTGGAATACATGTACAATCTAGTGTATCACACCCGAATATTCTAGTTTAACACATCTGAGTAACCCGAATAACTCGTTCATTTGAGTCAGAAGCACGCTCGTGACACTTGTGCTTGCTTATGTGATTTCTTGGATTTCATTATATATATTCGTGCTTGGTTTAACTTGGTTTATGTTGGAACATGGAAGAACTATGGTAAGTTGGTAAGTTTTGTCGTATTACTCTTATATATCGCACGGCGCACTGCCACACAAGTTAGGCTCATATCTTATACCATAAAATTGATCCTAAGGAAACACTAGAAAGACAACTTAATAGATTGTGCACGAAACTAATATAACATGTTTGAATTTTTTGAGCGGGCGAGAAACCTATCCACCAGTGCATTCAATGTACTGATAATCCACAAGGTTGCTTGCTGGGTGCGAAATAACCTCGTTTGGTGCTGAGAATCCCCTCGTGCGTGCTAAGGCTCGGAGCTAACTATGGAGCCTTGGAGCGTTGCGTCCAGAGCTG
The DNA here is from genome assembly GCA_036927795.1 of Iris macrosiphon. NCBI lineage: Eukaryota > Viridiplantae > Streptophyta > Magnoliopsida > Asparagales > Iridaceae > Iris > Iris macrosiphon. Next base: position 13,544,359 of record JAYESA010000014.1, read on the forward strand.
AAGCACATATATACGATATAATGTTGGAACATCGAGTATGTATCATTCCATGTTGTAAACCGCTTGGCACGCCTTTATTATTTTGAGAGAGAGAGCATGAGTGTCTTGTAATCTTGGCCTGGCACCGCTTGTAACATTATTTTTATATCAATAAAGAGCTTATTTTTTATTTATCACTTGTATTTATCCAATGCTTCTGCTATAACGACCTCGTAAACTAGTTATTGAACGGCCGTTTACTCGTTTCGTTCTAATTTTTACTGCATTGGAGACTATCTGTGTAACTCGATGGTTTAGTTATCATTCACCCGTTCTGTGTTTAGCCTTGCACGGACGTATCATAGGCTCGTACGGCATCACGTCCAGATGGGAATGATCATCCTGTGGGAGTGTTGACATGGTAATTTACGTTCAGCAGGATGGTCGATCCTACGGGAGATCGGGGCATGATATAATGGTACCAGAGCACGACTTTACGTTCTTAGACTTCGTATCAATTCTCTCAGTTTTGAAAGCTCGTTCGTGGGTTATGTACATACGCTCTCTCTCGTTTTTCTGTTGGGATGTTCCATACAATGAGTCTAATTATTTTTAGAAGTGCATGTGAATGATTGATTGAACAGGATAGTAATACGAAGACCTCTGTGCCAAACGGTGTCGGACTTTATGAGAATAGACTCGTGCAAGAATTGGCAAGTTATGTGTGAACCAGAATATACCTACGCTCATACTAGCAAGTTAGTATGCAAAACTAGAATATCGTTCGAACGAGATGGCTATGCACACAACCTTTTGGCTAAGTCATGTTGGGTATCGCACTACTAGACCCATTGGTGCAAGCGAGTTTTCAAGCGAGATTCGATATCGTTCGGATAAGGTTAAGTCAGACATATAATAAAAATTAATAGAGACATTATCGGATTATCGCTAAGGCCAATTTATAGGATCGTGCTTGGATTCTTAGAAATGGTTCAAACGGATACTTAAGTCAATTAGTTATGAATCAAATTATGGGTTACGTGGATAACTATCGATAAAGGTATATACGAAACTCTAATTATCGAGGCGACACAACAGGATCCCGTAGGAGTTCTAAGAAACGAAGTAGTGGATATGCGAGTGAGCATTGTGAACATGATTGAGGATTTATTTAGATGACTCGATTATTGAGTGCTGTATGCGATAGATCAAGAACGAATAAGCGATTGTGGATAGAGTGAGTTTTAAAGATTAGTAGAGTATAGCTCGAACCCTAAGTGATGTATGGATCATCTTGGAAATATTTGAGCGAATTAAAAATTTTGGGGTAATAATGTGTCTGTTAGTAAGCGATGTGATCGTGCAAAGCCTTAGTATAAGTAATACCCAATTAGTAGTGAATTCAAAGGTCCCATGCGAGATTTGGTTCAAAAGATTCAGAATTTTTTAAACAAGTGATAAGGCTTATATCGAATAAGGATTTAGATTAATGGAATCAATGTCTTGGTCGAGAAAACTTAGTGAATCGTACGAGCGAATTAGAATTGAATCAAATGATTAAAACTTGAGTTTGAGATAGAATAATCAAGGATGCGATCGAAGTTAGCGCGATGGAAGATAGCGCACATGGAAAATTGAGATTGAGTAGGATATCGCTTGATAGAAGTTAGCTTTAAGTATGGATGTTGTGGTTTCCAATTTGAAGATTTGATCCTATATCGATAGTTGAAAGATAGTACGGATTGATACACGTTAAGGAATTTTGTGGTTCGAGGACTTGAGTTATGCGATAAAGGGATTTGAACTTGAATTTGGATGAACGATCTTGAATCTAGTTCAAAAGATAGCAATCGATATCAGGCCCATATGAGAGCTATTATTCCGCAGGAGCGTTAGCGTGGTGATTTCACGTCCAGCGGGGATGATCGAACTCGCGAGAGATCAGGACCTAACATGTTCGAAGATTATACAAACGAACCCGATGAAATGGAACATAGGAAGGTGAATAGACTTTGCCTACAGGATTTGAACTTAGTTGTTCGAGAAATACTCAATATTGGACTAGGGATTAATCGAACGATAATATTTAAGTTTGGATGAGTTGGTTAGGCAAATTATAATTACGGCATGAACGGTTATTAGATGAACACGACTTGATGGATTAATATATAACTTGGATGAAACAAAGTGTAACGATGAGGTGTCTTGGTTGTTTCGAAGATAACCATAATATTTGACGTTCTTGTCTTGTGCGAGCGCAGCTCCATGCTCGCACATGCGTCATGCCCAGATTAGGATGATTATTCCATGGGAGTGTTGGCGTTGTGATGTCACATCTAGCGAGGGTGATCAAAATTATGGGAGACCGGAGTTTGACAATTGAAGGATCGCCTTGACTTGTGGTTCGACACGATAAGGCAAAAATTTAAAAATCGAAAGTGTTTCGAGGATGAGTTAGTCTAGAATGTGAAGTAAAACACGCTTGATAATTTTATGAACGGATACGTGAATGGTGTTGGACAACTTAGAGTTTATCATTGAGATCGAAGAATTAGAAATTGAATCAAGACTTGATGGTCTAGGCTTAGAAAAAGAATAGATAAGTGTATTTTATTAAACGTGTTTGAGGAGATAGACTATACGAATTGCTAGGTTTGACGTGCGACATGATATATCGAGGATTTGGCCGAATGAATATATCTTAAGAACGGCTTTGCTGAACGAACTCGGACCCTGTACAACTGTAACCTCCGTATCCTGAAATTCTTGCTTAAATGTTGTTATTAGGTTAATTTGGGGCTATTGGGATTTTTTCCATAATTTTTCAGTTAGTGATTTAGTTATTTACTCAAAATTTAAGGAGTAAGATGATTAATGGGTTAGTGTTGGATTCAAACTTTTCGGATGATATTTCTTAGTTTTATAAATATGCATTGATTGGATTTAAATTAGAGGATTAGATATTAAATTTTTGAGTATTTAGTTATTAACTTAATATTTTTGAGGAGATTATGATAAGAATGGAATTAGATTTTAATTTCGAGGATTTTTAGGAATATGATAGATTTATAGAATTTTGAAAATTTTGTGATATAGCAATATGAATTTACTTCATGATTATATGGTTTGAAAAAAAAAACTATTGAGAATTTTATATTTCGAGGACGAATTTTTTTTAAGGTGGGTAGACTTGTAACCTCCGTATCCTGAAATTCTTGCTTAAATGTTGTTATTAGGTTAATTTGGGGCTATTGGGATTTTTTTTCCATAATTTTTTAGTTAATTAAAAACTAGTAACCCAAATTTTCTAGGACTTTCAGTAATTTATTTTACGTAAAAATATAATTAAAAATATCCCAAAATTTTATTTTAGGTTCTAAATAGTCAAATATATTTTCTAGAATTTTTGGGAATTTTCTGATTATTTTTAGCATTTAATTTGAGTTAATTATGAAAAATGAATTTAAAACTATTTTCTGAAAATAAAAACCCAAAAAGTAATTATTTCTGTCCAGTCAGCCAACAGGGGCCCACCTGTCAGCCTCCCGCAGCGAACTGGGCCGGGCCTGCCTGTCAGTGACCGCGGGGTGGGTGCGGGTGCAGCCGAGCCGAGCCAACCTCGAGCCGAGCCGAGTCAGAATTCGACTCGGACTCAGCTGAGCCGAGCCGCCTGAATCCCTGACCGTTCGATCTGAGCGGGCAGTAGCGGATGGCTGCCACGTGGCGTACTCCGAGCCGCGGCTTCTTTCTCTCTCCTCTCTATATAGGGTATTTAGGTTATTAATTTATAGGGTTTTCTTTGAGCCGAATTTGGAAGAATTGCCATCTAGGGTTCCTTCATCTTCCAGAAGCCATTGCGCATAGCTCCAGACTCCAAACGAGGCCCAGTTTCTTGCGTTAGAACAATATTGAGGTTAGATTTCTTAATATATAATTTTTTTTACGAAATTATGAGTATTAAATTCTGTAAAATTTGTAGAGCACAGCATGTCCGAAAATAGACGTGTTTCGATATTTTCAGGATTCCGGGAGAACCAGGAATCAGAATCATGAACCGTTTGAAGTTTCGGAAAGCTAATGTCGATATCCTTGAAATATGTTTTCCTAGAATTTAATTCAAAGTATTTAAATACTGTTAATTATGTAGAACTTCTAGATTAGAATTTAACCATCGGTGCACAATACGAAATTTGTATGTGCCATAATTTCCAAACGAATTTGAATTCGGACGAGCTATAAATTCCATCATTTATTGATGCTGAAATCTACAGGAAATCATGCATGAAAGTTGAGTTTGTGTCGGTTGACTTTTTGGTCAATATATCGCCTCGATTTGCGTGCCATGAGTCTCGAGTTGATAAAATTCAATTCCTTTGGACAAAATTTAGGAATTAACCTAAAAATCAGAATAATAAGATTAAAATAAGATTTTAGAGTAATTATTCTAGAATTAAATAAATTAAAATAAATTATCTTTTGATATGGTAAATTGTAATACATAGGCTATTTGGACTGTGACTTGGACTCTGATTCATACCAGCTAAGGACCCCAGGCGAGTACATTCTCTGACAGTTTCCATTATGTTGATTATCTCTATAACTCTTGTTGTATAGCGTACATGACTCGGATACTGTTATTTACATGAGTTGGCATCATTGAGACCTGTCACGAGGAGTCGTGATTGGAATCCATCGTGCTAGCTGGAGAAAACGGGGAAATATTAGTAGCTTATGTGATCATACCCAACTTTACATGAATCATAGCTCACCCACACCTCACGTCGGTGCATCCTTACCATTACATGCCTCATCGCTGTTACATGTGGTTAGCCTGACCTGTTAGGAATGATCGTTAATCAATGTAATAAGTCTTATTAGTCCCAAGTCGATCACATGATATACTGATGTTTCACACACTTAGTTAGATGATTCTTGACATGTATCTCTAGTATATTGATCTAGCATCTCCACATGTTCTAGTTATTATTCTTGTACACACTTATATACCAGTTCATTGTTCTTGCGTGTACTTGTATTTCTATTTCACTGCTAGATGTACATTGATGATGACATGCTCCAGTATCCATTTATTTCCATTATTTCTATTTCCAGTATATCCATGCTCGTAAGTATTTCTTATTTCCAGTATTCCTATCTGTCTTGTATTTCTTTACACTGTTTTATAGTTTTTGTCAATATATGTGGAACTGCTGTTAGAGGTGTATTTCGTTCCAATCCTGACTGGATATTTTTTCCAGACTGTGACATAGAGGACTTGTTTCCAGCATACTTGGAGATATGGATGTTATTGATTGCAGTTAGACTATTTATTATGTTTAGACTTGTCTTGTATTTCTCTTGTTTTCTTCGATATCTCATCGTGCTTTAGCTTATGTGATTGAGTATATTCCATATTATATTGTGATATCTGTGTCTCCTCATGGAGTTGGATACTCATGTGAGAGTGATTAGTTAGTATCATAACCTAGACAATGCTCTACCGCCGATGCTGCGGCGTAGGCTGGACATACCCATGCTCTCGTGCCCCTATACCGGGTGCGGGTCGTGACACATTTTTTAGTGGTGGCCCATGCAAGTCAGACTTCGCAAGTTGTGCGATGTCGTGGTAGTGCGACAACTTAGTTGTACTGCTACAAACCTGCGATAGGATATAGGACATAGGATACTAGGATGAGAGAGGATACTCAATCACAAATATTTGAGAGATTCCTGTGATGACCCTTGAGAATCTTATTATAATTTCCAATTTAAATTATTTTCTTGTTTCCGTCTGCTCTCACTTGTTGTTATTGAACTTGATTCTTGTTGATCATTTTTTAAATTAAAATCTTGGTATCATTGTTGAGTTTGATTCTTGTTGACCAGTTGTTAAATTTAATTCTTGGTATCATTGTTGAGTTGATTTCATATCGAGATGAATCTTACGGGCTAAAATTGACGGTATCATCTGATGACATATATTGATGAGGACAGTGAGAAAGGTAAAACGTCTACTTTGGTTATGGAACCTAGAGTTTATCGCAGCCATATTAGCTTTCATGACGAGAACGTAGGAACCTGACTTGGATGTACATACTTAAGTTATGAAATTTAGAGTCTCTCGCATCCATACCGGTTGGCGTGGCGAGGATTCTAGATGACATAATTATAGAGTTGCATGCCTTAGTTACGGAACCTGTCGCTTATCGCATCTATGCTTACTAGCATGGCGAGAATTCTGAGCATCATAATTTCTGACAGACGTGTATGATTATCAGGTTGTATCTTAAAATGGTTCTTAAAGTCTCATCTCAATACTTATCTATTTTTATTATTACAGGACTTTGTTCCATCGCTACTTTTTCTTGATAGCAGTAAGAGATACCTTCAGCCCTTAATCCAGTTCCTTTTTTAGCTTCTTTTCTTTGAGGATTCCTTGTTAGTATGATAATTAGTGACTTGCAATTTTGTTTGTCTTGTATTAGTGTTGACTAAGTGTTACTTGTGAGTTATAAGTATTTCTTGGTTGGATATATGAACAGTAGGCATTAATCTAGAGTTAACCCATAGCGTAGTGCCTTGTAGCCATAGTTCTATGATAAGGTGTCATTATAATTGGTATTGGTACTATAGGTAGAAGGAGGAGTAAAGAGTATTAGTAATGATTCCAAGAGTAAGTATCAGAATCAGCATACCAGTCCTGGATAATCATAAATTTATGTAATTGGATGATCTATGTAAATAATTAAGTATCGAGGAATTGTATTAAAAATTAATGGAGCATGATATTCAATTTGATGATTGATTACTTGGGTGTGTCAGGAGTAAAGAAATGTATATGCATAAGGGGTTTTAATGAGATGCCATGAGTAGAGAGATATCAAGATTTGTAATGGAAGATATATAATGTATCAGTCTGTAAAAGATTTAAGAAAAGATACGTATACATAAATCGAGATATGGAACGATATGCCGCCTTTGAGAGTAAAGTGGAGCATGTATATTATATAAGTTAATAACTAGTGCGAATGATCGTGAGTTCTAATAAGTGATGAGTAATCTAATAATGAAGCTAGTATTATCATACCAAGAGTACTAATGATTCTATATCGAGGATTAGTTGAGCAAGGTGCTAATAACAGTAAGTACTACGTGTGATGATAATTAGATTGGTGTATCAATTAATATTTCATTGGAGAAAATATGTGTGATGATAACTTTAATTATTGGAAGTAATATTGCAAGTAATCCAGGCAGTACAAATTTTAGTACACAGTTGAGAATTGTAGACAATTGGTGTATTATGTGCACCTTGAGTATTAGAGACTGTGAGTATTATATGTATACTTGTGGATTTAAATTTATAATTTGAAGAGTGGAAATGAATTTCAATTTTTAAAGAATTTTTTGAGGAGTTAAGATTTTATGTTATTAAAAATTTTGAGGATTAAAAATTTAATTCAATAAACATAGTCAAAGCTATAAAGATTTTAGAAGTGATTAAAAAATTTATTTCGATATTGAGTATTTGACTTTTGAGGAAGTATATGCATTTTATTTTAAATCGTTCGAGAAGTAAAATTTTGATGATTTTATTTGGAGGATTAAATTTTATGGTGGGTAAGAAATATATATTAGTATATGAGTGGATGAAGTGCATACATAAGGATATGTTGACTTGAGCATGATTGAGATGGCACTACAAATTGACTTAGGTGTCCATCTAGAGTTGTATTAGAGAGAGTAGTACTTAGTATGGTGTGTTGCACTTAGTGTGCCCTTGAGTGATAAGAACAACTAGTATGAACAATTGTAGCAGGTAAGAGAGCTAGCAGTGGTTATGCTTGCAGTAGAAACAGTATTACCAAAGGGATAGAGGTATCAAACTTTGGATGCATTATTAAACTATGGTTGTGTTAGAAGGCTATGTTTTATTCTTTCCTTCTGTTCCTTTTCCCGTCTTTTGATTGACTGATTCCTTAGTACCGTAGCATGTATCAATGATTCTCTTGCTAGAATATAACTAGTAGTACACCCCGACAGAGACTGCAATACCATGACAAAAGAGACCATAACCACGCATGTTTCATCTAGATTGCATATTTTATCTAGATTGCGTGTTTTATTGCGTGTTGTATGACTATAGGTAGGATTCTCTTAGACTTTGACTGTTGAGGATTTTGACCGTAGTGAAGAATTAATGAAGAGGTTATGATTTGACAAAGAGAGACAATGTGCCTTAAATTTTGAGGATAAATATTTATTTAAATAAAAAGAGTTGAGAATTTAATATGACAGAATTGACGATTTGTTAAATCATAAATTTTTATGAAGATTGTGGTATGATTGAACGTCACTAACATTTGAGGAAATTAAGGAGATTATCATTATATTCATTGTACTGCTAATTATGAAAATATTTTGAATGTTGCACTTGAAGATCTTGTAAGTATTATATTGTTGAGTATTGTATGGAGAAAAGAATCAAGGAATAAGATCGTTAATGGATTAGTATTGAATTTAAATTTTGGGATAAGATTTTTAAATTTTATAAATATGCATTGACTGGATTTCAATTAAAGGATTGGATAGTAAATTTTATATTTAGTGATTTACTCAAAATTTGAGGAGTAAGATGATTAATGGGTTAGTGTTGGATTCAAACTTTTCGGATGATATTTCTTAATTTTATAAATATGCATTGATTGGATTTAAATTAGAGGATTGGATATTAAATTTTTTGAGTATTTAGTTATTAACTTAATATTTTGGAGGAGATTATGATAAGAATGGAATTAGATTTTAATTTCAAGGATTTTTAGGAATATGATAGATTTGTAGAATTTTGAAAATTTTGTGATATAGCAATATGAATTTACTTCATGATTATATGGTTTGAAAGAAAAAAAACTATTGAGAATTTTAAATTTTGAGGACGAAATTTTTTTAAGGTGGGTAGACTTGTAACCTTCGTATCCTGAAATTCTTACTTAAATGTTGTTATTAGGTTAATTTGGGGCTATTGAAATTTTTTCCATAATTTTTAGTTAATTAAAAACTAGTAACCCTAACTTTCTAGGACTTTCAATAATTTATTTTAGGTGAAAATATAATTAAAAATATCCCAAAATTTTATTTTAGGTTCTAAATAGTCAAATATATTTTCTAGAATTTTTTGGGAATTTTTTGATTATTTTTAGCATTTATTTTGAGTTAATTATGAAAAATGAATTAAAAACTATTTTTTGAAAATAAAAATCCAAAAAGTAATTATTTCTGCCGAGTCAGCCAACAGGGGCCCACCTGTCAGCCTCCCGCAGCGAACTGGTCCGGGCCTGCCTGTCAGTGACCGCGGGGTGGGTGCGGGTGCAGCTGAGCCGACCTCAAGCCGAGCCGAGTCAGAATTCGACTCGGACTCAGCTGAGCCGAGCCGCGTGAATCTCTGACTGTTCGATCTGAGCGGGCAGCAGCGGATGGCTGCCACGTGGCGCACTCCGAGCCGCGGCTACTTTCTCTCTCCTCTATATATAGGGTATTTAGGTTATTAATTTCTAGGGTTTTCTTTGAGCCGGATTTAGGAGAATTGCCATCTAGGGTTCCTTCATCTTCCAGAAGCCATTGCGTATAGCTCCGGACTCCAAACAAGGCCCAGTTTCTTGTGTTAGAATGATATTGAGATTAGATTTCTGAATATATAAATTTTTTTACGAAATTATGAGTATTAAATTCTAGAAAATGTGTAGAGCACAGCATGTCCGAAAATAGACGTGTTTCGATGTTTTTGCGATTTCGGGAGAACCAGGAATCAGAATCATGAACCGTTTGAAGTTTCGGAAAGCTAATATCAAGATCATTGACATATGTTTTTCCCAGAATTTAGTTCGAAGTATTTTAAATACTGTTAATTCTGTAGGACTTTTAGGTTAGAATTTAACCATCGGTGAGATCATTGACATATGTTTTTCCCAGAATTTAGTTCGAAGTATTTTAAATACTGTTAATTCTGTAGGACTTTTAGGTTAGAATTTAACCATCGGTGCACAATACGAAATTTGTATGTACCATAATTCCCAAACGAATTTGAATTCGGACGAGCCGTAAATTCCAACATGTTTTTGATGCTAAAATATACAGGAAATCATACATGAAAGTTGAGTTTGTGTCGGTTGACTTTTTGGTCAACAGATTGCCTCGATTTGCGTGCCATGAGTCTCGAGTTGATAAAATTTAATTCCTTTGGACAAAATTTAGGAATTAACCTAAAAATCAGAATAATAAGATTAAAATAAGATTTTAGAGTACTTATTCCAGAATTAAATAAATTAAAATAAATTATCTTTTGACATGGTAAATTGTAATACATAGGCTATTTGGACTGTGACTTGGACTCTGATTCATACCAGCTAAGGACCCCAGGCGAGTACATTCTCTGACAGTTTCCATTATATTGATTATCTCTATAACTCTTGTTGTATAGCGTACATGACTCTGACACTGTTATTTATACGAGTTGGCATCATTGAGACCTGTCACGAGGAGTCGTGATTGGAATCCATCGTGCTAGCTGGAGAAAACGGGGAAATGTTTGTAGCTTATGTGATCATACCCAACTTTACATGCATCATAGCTCACCCATACCTCACGTCGTGCAGCCTTACCATTACATGCCTCATCGCTGTTATATGTGGTTAGCCTGACCTGTTAGGGATGATCGTTAATCAATATAATGAGTCTTATTAGTCCCAAGCCGATCACATGATATACTGATGTTTCACACACTTAGTTAGATGATTCTTGACATGTATCTCTAGTATATTGATCTAGCATCTCCACATGTTCTAGTTATTGTTCTTGTACACACTTATATACCAGTTCATTGTTCTTGCGTGTACTTGTATTTCTATTTCACTGCTAGATATACATTGATGATGACATGCTCCAGTATCCATTTATTTCCATTATTTCTATTTCCAGTATATCCATGCTCGTAAGTATTTTTTATTGCCAGTATTCCTATATGTCTTGTATTTCTTTACACTGTGTTATAGTTTTTGTCAATATATGTAGAACTGCTGTTAGAGGTATATTTTGTTCCAATCCTAACTGGATATTTTTTTCAGACTGTGACATAGAGGACTTGTTTCCAGCATACTTGGAGATATGGAAGTTATTGATTGCAGGTTAGACTATTTATTGTGTTTAGATTTGTCTTGTATTTCTCTTGTTTTCTTCGATATCTCATCGTGCTTTAGCTTATGTGATTGAGTATATTCCATATTATATTATGATATCTGTGTCTTCTCATGGAGTTGGATACTCATGTGAGAGTGATTAGTTAGTATCATAACCTAGACAACGTTCTACCGCCGATGCTGCGGCGTAGGCTGGACTTACCCACGCTCTCGTGCCCTTATACCGGGCGCGGGTCGTGACAACAACAAATATCGTGATATAAGTAGGATGATCTGTTCTCGATGTTTAGAAATCTGAGTAAAGCGAGCTTGGGTAGAATATCCCGTACAAAAAAATAATTATTTGACCTTAGGAATTGGGGTGAGCATCATACAAAAATTTACACGATAAAAATATTAAACGTGAACTGTACCTATGACCTTGTGAGTCAACCTAGCGGTTAGGCAGAGGACCCTATACTGAGTGAAAGACTTGTGTGACCGACTTTAGAGTATTTCTTGGGCAAGCTATAGAACTAGGGGCAATAATAACTTAGAGTTAGGCTTGAAACAATAAGGGTAGTTGGATATAAAAAAATATATGATATGACTTGGACGCTAGTCGGTAGTTGGATAGATCGTGCATGATGGTAATGTAATGCTTGTTTTTGAGTGGGATTGGAAATAACATGGATTTTGGTCGACCCCGCTAGAGGTAACATTGTGGTTTCATAACGCGAGAGTACTTGGGAACATAATCATGTTGCTCGAAGAAATTATTCACTAGTAGCTTATCCGACTTCGCAACCGCTAAGCTTGGTTGAAATGCATATATTAGAGGAACGCCTTAAATATGTGTACTATGCAAACTCAGCGATATGCTAAACTCGAATGCAGCTGCAGGTGAAGAAATTCAGATGCACATGGTGGAGTACAGTGATTTGGGTAAGTTAGCCTCAACCATAGATCTGCGTACACAATAGATAATGCCCCACGTTAAGCGATATATGTTCCGCGCTAAGACGCGGTAGAGACTGAGTTATAGAATATAACGATCAAGCAAATATAGTCATCTTAGATTGAGTGATAGAGCCATTCAATGAACCAGACCCAGGATGCATATGGCAGAGAATGAGGAAAGATGTATAGGAAGTTGTATTCGAACGTGTCCAATAACACAAAGTAATATGCTTGAGTTAGATTCGATAGTGTGCGATAGAATGGTTTGCACTCAGGAAGTCTGGAGGACGAGACTTATTTTGAGTGGTGTATAATGTAGCAACCCGCTCTGCATCAATACGGAGAGCCGATTCAAACGGCACAAGTGTAATGATCCATCCCGTCTTGCTCAGTGAGATAACTTACTTGATGCAAAGTAATTCATACTTGGCCCTTCAGGAGTTCAGACTTAGACTTTCAAAGGCACGTTCGGAGTATCGCTTGACCGATGCGAATCATTGCTAAGGTGGGTGGTTAGGATGAACATGCCTTTGCTTAGCCTGCACATCTAAAAATATGGAAGGTACATCCTAGTCGCTAGGAAAATTATATGTCACATGTTAATAAAAGAAGTCAACGACCTAGCTAAGGGAATAATCCCATCTTGTATTGCTTGTGAAGAACATGAAAATAAAACTTGGATTATAGATGGTTCCCCGCACTTCCCCTTTGATCGTGCTAGTTTAACAGCTTATATTTCTAGTAGACTATACTACACTTTTCTTATAATTCTTATATTTCATACTAATGCAACGATTGCCTGCTTTACGTGCTAACTAGAACTCGCTCGTCTTATTTCAATGCTTGTCACATAGTTTTATCCTACGATCAAGTAACACCATACATGTCTTTTATCATCTAGTTTAGGCAGGAAGACTATCAAAATAGTCTTTCCAAGATAAATAACGAAAACATAGAAAGACTTCGGGACTATAAGGTCCCAAAGCAATTTTTCGTACTAGGAACTGCAAAAAGAAAGATTGGAAGAAGTGATAAGAAAGTAATAGAAATATTAATTAAATGAACTGAACTGATAAGTAATAAAGAACAAGAATCGCTCAAGATAGCTTGTAGCGGGCTCGTGTCGCGCTACCACCATCGTCGTTCGAGGTGGCTCATAGCGGGCTCATGTCGTGTTACCACCATCGTCGTTCGGGTTGGCTCGTAGCGGGCTCGTGTCGCGATACCACCATCGTCGTTTAAGAACAAGAAGTAAAAGATAAGTGAATAAGAACAAGACAAGAACATGCAAGATTATGGACAACGCATGTATGAGGTATATGGATTCCTCGAACGATTACTGGGGCACCGAGATCGTACCGGCCATGGAGGAATCATGGTATGGCGTGAACGAAACGTGGCTAGGGTGATCATACCACGCTTTTGGGGCCACGTAATACCGGTATTTCGGGGCCTCAGTAGTTCACCCTACACTTGGTTACCCATCTACCCGTAAGGTCCTTTATGGCTATGCCAGTGACCATTTCATGTCATAGTAGCCTCAAGTACTATGCACAGGGGGCCTAGCGCCCAATAACCATACGAAGATTACAATTGACATGTAATATAGATTTAGTCATCGGCAATCCGCTGGCGAGTCATTGCATTGAATCAAGAAATTGGAACACATGTACAATCTAGTATATCACACCTAAATATTTTAGTTTAACATATCTGATTAACCTGAATAACTCGTTCATCTGAGTCAGAAGCACGCTCGTGACACTTTTGCTTGCTAATGTGATTCCTTGAATTTTATTATATATATTTGTGTTTGGTTTAACTTGGTTATGCTGGAACAGGGAAGGACTAAGATAAGTTGGTAAGTTTTGCCATGTTACTCTTATATATAGCACGACGCATAGCCACACGAGTTAGGCACATATCTTTTGCCATGAAACTGATCCTAAGGCAAGACTAGAAAGACAACTTAATAGATTATGCACAAAACTAATATAACGTGTTTGAATTTTTTGAGCGGGCAAGAAGCCTCCCCAACAGTGCATTCAATATACTGATAATCCACCAGGTTGCTTGCAGGGTACGGGAGAACCTCGTTCGGTGTTGAATATCCCCTCGTGCGCGCTAAGGCTCGAAGCTAACTCTAGAGCCTTGTAGCATTGCATCCGGAGCTGAAGCACATATACAGGAGATAATATTAGAATATCGCCTATGTATCATTCTATGTTGTAAGCCGCTTGGCACAACTTTATTATTTCGAGAGAGAGCATGAATGTCTTGTAATCTCGGCCTAGTGGCGCTTGTAACATTATTTCTATATCAATAAAGAGCTTATTTTTTATTCATCACTTGTGTTTATCCAATGCTTCCGTTATAAAGACTTTGTGAACTAGTTATCGAACTGTCGTTTACTCGTGTCGTTCAAATTTTTGCGGCATTAGAGACTATATGTGAGACTCAGTGGCTTAGTTATCATTTTCATGTTCTATGGTTGGCCTTGCGTGGGCCTATCTTAGGCTCGGGCGGCATCACGTACAGATGTGAATGATCATCCTGCGAGAGCGTTGATGTGGTATTCACGTTCAGCGGGGACGGTCGATCCTGCGGGGGATCGAGGCGTGACAATTTTAGGGGTAGTGGTTATGAGATATATTTTGAATACTGATTATAGGCGGTTACAAGGGCTCCGATTTTGGGTGGTTTTAAGTAACCATTTTTAAACCAGTCCAACCCATGCTTGGTAATTCATTAATGAACGGTTTTGAAGTTTATACACAAATAAAATTATTTATATGTCCATATATAAGTAAAATAATAAAAACACATAAGAAATAACATAATTGTCTAGATGAAAGTAGGAGAGAAGTTTGGATATTTGATCAAACTAATAGAAATCCATGAAATAATAGAAATGCCTGGATGAAAGTAGGAGAGAAATTTTAAGAACTTATCGAAAAAAGTAGCCGATGTTTGGAAGAAATAGAAGAAAAACACAAAAGAAAAAAATAAGATAAGGTATTACACTACAAAAATATTGTTAAATAGCGACGGATCTCAGCGACAGAAAGTAATTCGTCGCTGAGTTAGCGACGGACTTTCGACAAAATTACGACTAATTTATTTATGTAAGCAAATTATATTATTTTTTGTCAATAGTTCGTCGTTAATCCATCGTTGTTATCTTAGCGACGGAAATATTCATCGCAGAGAAGGCTTAAAATTTTAGAGCGTGTTTCATTTCTCCCAATTCTCTCTTTCTCTCTCTCTCTCTCTCTCTCTCTCTCTCTCTCTCTCTCTCCCCGACCCCCTCTCCAGCGACCCTCCTCTCCGGCGACCCTGGCCCCCTCCTCCACGACCCCCCTCTCCGGTGACCCCCGAAACCCCTTCTTATTTTCTTCTCCTCCTCCTCCGAAGTCCGACCCCAAGCCCTCCTCCTCCACCCCAACCCCCTCCCCCTCTCCGACGACCTCCCCATCTCCGGCAGCCCCTCCCCCTCACTCGCCCTCTCCACCTCGTCTTCCTTCTCCTCCAGTGACCCCCGACCCCCTCTCCTCCTCCGGCATACGACCCCCAAGCCCTCCTCCTCCACCCCGACCCCCTCTGCCTCCGTCAGATCGCCTTCTCCTCCGGCTAAGGTACTCCTAACCCTCATTTCAATTTGGTTAATTATTGTATTTGGTTTGTGGGGGTCTTGACACACGTACAGACATGATACGCTGGACACGAACACGAAGAGAAAATAAATGGTTTGGTATTTTTGATATGCTAGACACTGACACGATATGCTGGGCACGGTCACGATACAGGTAAACCCTAACCCTAGCGGATTGGATTTGAAAAAAATAAAGTAAAAAATATTTAGAATGTAGGATTTGCGAATAGGTAGAAGATAAATTTATTCAGAAATTAAAACAAATTTTAAGTAATAAAAATGCATCTAGTCCTATATCGAATTTTTTGGTATCGAAAACAAATAACTATTAGTAAATTATTAACATTTTAGAAAATACTAGGAAGGGGTTCTAGGGGTATCAATATATAGGGTATAGTTACTTTATCGAACTAGTGTGAATAATAATTAGTTATTACAATTAATTACTAAGTTAGAATATTCTTATTCTTTAAGTTTTTTGATATTTGTATTTAATCTATATTGTTTGAATATATAGGGTACATACATACAGAATTGGTTTGAACAATGAGTCAATACTTAGTTGACCGATCGTGGATGTACAATCGGCAACATGAGAGTAGGATTGATTTGATAGATGATTTCATGGCGGGCGTTGATAAATTTCTCAAATACGCCAGTAGTCAACCTTATTTCATGGATGGGAGGCTCATCAAGTGTCCTTGTGTCAAATGTCATAATATACCATTCAAAGAGGTAGATCTCATGAGGTAGCATCCCTACAAGAAGGATTTCATACCGAACTACAAGGAGTGGACAGCTCAAGGAGAACATTTATTTTTGTAATATCATCATCCCCCTTCAATACGGAAGTAGAAGAGTCCACTCTCGAAGATAACTTTGAATATCGATCGCGGAACCTGGCGCGTGAGTTGGTATTTGATGCGGCCGGTCCAAGTTTTGATCTGGAGGATCATAATCCTAATCCTAATGCGAAAGAATTCTATGATATGTTCAAGAATACCGATACTCTGTTATACCCAGGTTGTGATTCTTATTTTGTCCTATCGGTGATGATGCGACTGTTGAACCTAAAGTCTGATTTTAACTTGTCGTAGGAATGCTCTGACCGAATAATTTAGTTTATTAAAGAGTTGTTGCCAAAAGGATCGAAGAAGTTGTCTGAAAACTTCTACAAGTCGAAGATGATGATACGGAAACTCGGATTAGGATACGAAAATATAGATTATTATCAAAACGGTTGCATATTGTACAACAAGGAAAACAATGATAAAGATAATTGCATTTTCTGTAATACTGACTGGTACAAGCCAATTCATGGCAAAGAAAAGTCAACTGTCCGAGCAAGGTTACGTCCCTACAAGTACATGCAGTTTTTGTCGATCACAAAGAAGTTGCAGAGGATGTATATGTCCGCAAATACAGCACAACGCATGATATGGCATAGCAAGGAACGAATGATGGATGAAGGAGAATTATCTCATCCTTCCGATGGAGAGGCATAAAAGCATTTTAATTTGTTTTATCCTGAATTTGCTGTGGAGCCCAGGAATGTCCGATTGTGTTTATGTTCTGATGGATTCACTTCTTTCGGACAGTCAGAATCTCAGTACTCTTATTGCCGGTGATTTTGACTCCTTAAAATCTATACTGCGGATGTGCATAAAGACTTCTTACATGTTCTTGACACTTATCATACCCGGTCCAAAAAATCCAAAGAAGAACATCGATATCTACTTGTAGCCGTTGGTGGATGAATTTATGGCAATTCGGCGTTCGGACATATGATATATCGAAGGAGCAGAACTCTCAGATGAGAGCGTCTCTCATGTGGACCATAAATAATTTTTTAGCATATGAGATATTATCGGTATGGAGTACTCATGGTACTTTGTCTTGTTCGATATGTATGGAAAAGAGTAAGGTATTCCGTCTCCAGAATGAAGGAAAAGCATTTTTTTATTGTCACCGTCAGTTCCTTCTTGTGTCACATCCGTGCAGAAGGAACAAAGATGCCTTTAAAGCTGGTAAACATGAACTATCTCCTCCTCTGTTGAGACTGACATGAGATAAAGTTTGAAAAGAGGTAGATGGATTGTCGACTGTGATGGAAGAACCTATATCGGGCGATCACTTTAAAAGGTTTGGACGTAGGCATAATTGGACGAAGCAAAGTATCTTTTGGGACTTACCTTATTGGAAGGAAAATCTCATAAGGCACAATATTGATGTCATGCATATCGAAAAGAATGTACTCGACAACATCTTCAATACGGTGATGGGTATCAAGAGAAAAATGAAAGACAATGTCAAAGCAAGAAAGGACTTAGAAATTATTTGTAGGCGTTCAGATTTGCACCCAAAACCAAGTGGCAAGAGCAATTGGGTCAAGCCTGCAGCGCCATTTACATTGAGTAGGGAGGATAAATTGATAATATGCAACTGGATTTCAAAGTTGAGATTTTCTGACAGCTACGTGCCAAATCTGGCAAGATGTGTTGATCTCAACGAAGGCAAGCTAACAGGGATGAAGAGTCATGATTGACATGTGTTTATGAAGAGCTTACTACCTATTGCTCTGAGAGAGATGTTGCCTCATCAAGTATCGACTCTATTGGCCAAATTATCTATATTCTTTAGAGATTTGTGTTCAAGTAAGTTGACAGTGCAACATATAATAGAACTTGAGGAGAAGATTGTATTTGAAGGACCGTAAAGCTACTATAGAGGGGGGTGAATAGAGTACAGCAGAATAATCTACGCAATTAAAAATTAAGCAGAGTGAAGACAGTAAATAACTAGCAGTATATATGCAATAATATAAAGTAAGAGAAAGAGAGAGCAAACGTAAACACCGTGATATATACTGGTTTTTCTCTGAGAGGACTAGTCCAGTCCCGAGAACTCAAGCTCGGAGTTTTATCCACTATAATTACCAATAGTAAATCACAAGCTTTGATACAAAGGCTTGCCACTTCTTTACACCACGAGATTTGATCCGAAGTCTCGCAACTTCACACACCACGAGTTTTGATCCGAAGACTCACAACTTCACACAGATGAAGAGCTTGATGAACCAAGCTTTTATAACTCGAACAATTTCTAACCGAGATTTCACTTGGCACTAAAAGGATGGGAGTTAATCTTGGAGATAAGAAAGTTTAGGCTCTGAGGGTTTAGTCACTATAGGATAGAAAGATTGAGAATGGTTGAGTGAGTAAGAATGTGAAAATCTAACTCTATTTATAGGTTATTGCCAAACTGAGTTCGGCCAGAATTCGGTAGGAATATTTAAATTTTTGAACGTTGGAGGCCACAAAATCAGGAATATAACAACTGGATGATTTCATATTAAATAGGTGACCGAGTTCGGTATAAATTTGGGGCAAATTTGGCCCGAGTTCGGTTTACCTATTTTAGGTAGATCCAAGTTTGTATATGGACTAGTTTGGTCGATAGGTTCAAGATATTTTTGGCTTGATTTCTGGGTGGATGGGTTTTAGACTATTTGTGTGGACTGAGTTGCTTTCTAGTTGCCAGTGCGACTTGACTTACATAAGTCCTAGACTAAAATAAAATATAAGATTATATATGAAAACTAAGAGCACTATGATGACGCCAATCTTCTTAAACATTTGCTGACTTGAAGATACATTTTTCCTTGTCAACAGTTTAGAGAAATCTACTGGTATAACTCTATTTTGGCTCATCATATAACATATGTCCATTGCTGATCTTGCTTATTACTTTTTGCAAGTACATGTTAGACGAACAAAAAAATATACAGAAGCAAATATTGCATATCTGGATAATGCTGAGTTTAAGTAGAATATACTATGGTGATTGATCGATTATCATAATGCTAAACTTAATCGATTACAATATAAACATTGGGCCAACAATCTCCCCATTTTTTATTAAGGAAAATTTGTTAAGTTTAAGACAAATATAATCAATGCATATATCAAAAATAATAAGTACAAATCACTATACATATACTACTAAAACATATACTTACATACTTAAACTTACTTCTCCCCCATTGACATAATCAAAAAGAAGCTCTCCCGTAATAGGAGATATTGATACAAATCTTTATCGAAGCTTCTACATGTGCATAAGCTCTACCGTAGTACGACATTGGCGAATATGCACATATTTCACATATTTTTCCTCATTTGTCAAAATATATTGTTTACGGCTCCCCAGCAAACGAAGTGTATATCATGAAGACAAGGTGAGTAGTATAAATCATATAATATGATCATGTGGTAAAGAGTAAGTATCTAGACTATCAACATAAAAAATCATGTAGAATAATGATATGTATATCATAACAATGTCTTGAATAGTTACTTTGCATATCATGAAGGTATCTAAACGCAGACATATTCAATTCATTACTATAAAATATTATGTAACAATAATACAAGAGGGGCATAAATGAATATTAGTCATATGCAAGAGACAATGAAACAACTTCTCTCAGATATCCCAATCATAGTCTAGCATCCAATCATATAGTAGAAAATAAAATATGCATATCATTGCAATTAGTCAGAAGTCTAAATTTTAAACTAAGTGACATAGTACAGAAATAGCTAGAAAAATCAAGTAGTGTTTATAGTCTACACTAAAAGTTGTCAACTTTAAGTCAAAAGTAGGACATAGATTCACTGTTGTATTATGAAAATAATTACAAATAGACCTTAACAAATTATTATTCAATAAAATATTGATTATCTTGGGTTAGTTGTAGGGGTCGGATCCTAGCTAGCGGTGGTCCGAAGACACTTAAGTACCGTGTCACTTAGGCTATTTACACCTTTTTGACAGAATGGTCCTTTCGACTTATAACCAAAAGTAATCTTAACTTTAAAGAACTTAGATTTAATAGATATATATATATGCTAATTATAACATCATACAACATTGAAATCTTGAATCCTAATTCTTGACGAATAAAGTTTACTAAAAGATATAAAGCATGCATAAAAAATTGTGTCATACTAATAGAAAGTAGATAACTCTATAGTGTGAACTAATCAATAACTAGCCATGAATCAAAAGAGAATTAAACTAATCATGCTAGTTTCATATATCTCATATTGATTTAAAAATAAATAATAACTAAAGGATATCAATAAGAGATTGTAGTAAAATATTGATTAAAAATATGCTAGATTCTATAATTTTAGCCATTTAAGAAAAATCAATTAGTACGTTACCAAAGTGGCTCAAGTGGCCATACTTATGTTGGTGCAATTGCTTGGTAGATGACCTTTGTAGCTTTGCAATCACTAACATTCTCCTCGGTGCTAAATCCCAACACAAAACTTTCTACCTACATCATTAGGCAGAGACTTGGTATCCAAAATTTGGATCCATATTTGTTAGCTTTGGGAACCTACTTATACATATTCATATCAACCAAATTTCTAGCCTGACATTGATGTGAAATATATCCTTTTAAACCACAGTAATGACATATAGCATAGGCATTTGTGTTAGACATAGAAGAGTAGACATGAGTATGTGAAGTGGTGTGACGTGTCTTGCGTGGATATTTATAATAAAATGTATGATTATGTGAAGTATGTTATGTTCTACATACATGATAGTATGAAGCATTTGGTTTGCTTGATGGTATCTTATTGTGAGTGCTTTTTCTTTAGCCATGTGTCTCATGTTAGACTGAGTAGTAGGTTGTACGACCTGCTTTCCCAATCTAATCTCTAACTTTTTAGATGTGTCATATAAATTATCATATTTAGCAGTAAGAGCATCAATTCTAAGTGATGCATTAGAGTACTTATTCTTCTCATGTTTTAAGTCCTTAAGTTTAGCATTTTTTTGATTATTTTTATCAAATCAGTCAAGTGCTTCTTGTAATCTAAGCTTAAGTTTGGAGATATAAACATAATCATCAGAAGAGGAATAGTCTCTAGCTTTATTTAGTAGACAAGTAAGCTTTTCATTCTCAAGCTGATAAGATTTAATATCTTTACTGGCTTGCTTATACTTATCCATAAGTTTTTTATGATCTTCAAATAAGTCATTGAAAGCATCAGATAATTCATTATAAGAAACCTCTTCAAATAAAGGATTATCTTTTACCTCGTTAGTTAATGCCGTTAAGCATACTTTTGCAGCATGTCGAGGACTTTCTTCTTCCGAATCGCTAGCTTCACTTTCACACCAGATGCTTGTATTTGCATATTTGTGAGACAAAGGTTCTCCTTTGTTTGATCGTTCATATCGATTCTCTCTTTTTGCTTTGGAGCAATCTTTCATCATGTGGCTTGGCCTTTTGCAGTTGTAGCAAATTGGCTCTTCATCAAGATCTTTCTTCTTTCAATTTGATTTCATAACCTTCAAGAATCGTTTGACGAAGCTCCTAAAAATTTGGGCCAGATCCTCATTATCTGAATCATCGTCGATTCCTTTATCTTCAGAGGCATTGTCAAATAATCTTTTATGATGCTCCTTGAGTGCGATGGACTTCTCTTTGGGAGTTCACTTTTTTTCGAGGTCGTTGAAGTCCAGCTCATGTGTCATCAGCTTCCCCATGAGTGTTTCCAGCGACATTATAGTGAGGTTGTTTCCTTCAATGATTGTTGTTGCTTTAGGGTTTCAGTTCTTCGAAAGTCCTCTATGTACTTTGCGTATCTTCTCATGGTTGTTGTACTCCTTGCCAAGAGAGGATAGAGGATTGACGATGTCAAGAAATCTTGTGAACATTTGAGTGATGGTCTCATCTTGCTTCATCTTGAATGCTTCATACTCTTGTGTCAGATGACTTATTTTTTATTCCTTCACTTGGGAGGTTCCTTCATAAGTGACCTCAAGAAGTTTCCATACTTCCTGTGAAGTACCGCAAATGGAGACCTTGTTAAATTCAATTTTGTCTACAGCACAAAATAGAGCGTTAATAGCTTTAGCATCAAGACTAGCTTATTTATTTTCAGTGTTTGTGTACTTATCATGAGGTTTCTGTAAACTCCCTCACCCAAAATAGGTATTTTGTGTATATTTTATATTATTATATTTATTATAGATGTTGAAGTTATTTAGAGCATTCTCTTAGTTAATTAGAAAATAATTTGTTTTAGTATATTTACTTATATAAATATTTATTTAGAATTATTTTTAGGCTATTTTAGATTATTGGGATTTTTCCATAATTTTTAGTTAATTAAAAACTAGAAACACTAATTTTCTAGGACTTTGAAGAATTTATTTTATATTCAAACTTAAATAAAAATATCCCAAACTTTTATTTTAGGTTCTAAATAATAAAATATATTTTCTAGAATTTTTTGGGAATTTTCTGATTATTTTTAGCATTTATTTTGAGTTAATTATGAAAAACTGAATTAAAAACTAATTTCTGAAAAAGAAAACCCAAAAAGTAATTAATTCTGCCCAGTCAGCAAACAGGGGGCCCACCTGTCAGCCTCCAGCAGTGAACAGTGCCGGGCCCGCCTGTCAGTGACTGCTGAGTGGGTGCGAGCCGAGCCGAGCCGAGTCAGAGTTCGACTTGGACTCAGCTGAGCTGAGCCGCAGTGAACCCAGACCGTTAGATCTGAGCGGGCAGCGTCGAATGGCTGCCATGTGGCGCTATCTGAGCCGCGGCTGCTCTCTCTCTCCTCTATATATATAATAGTTTAGATATTAATTTCTAGGGTTTTTCTTCAGCCGATTTTTGGAGAATTGTCATCTAGGGCTCCTTCAGCTTCCAGAAGCCATTGCGCATAGCTCCGGACTCCAAACGAGGCCTAGTTTTTTTTGTTAGAACGATATTGAGGTTATCTTTCTGATTATATAAAATATTTTTCGAAATTATGAGTATTAAATTCTGGAAAATTCGTAGAGTACAGCATGTCCAAAAATAGACGTATTTTAATGTTTTTGCGATTCCGGAGAACCAGGAATCAGAATCATGAACCGTTTAAAGTTTCAGAAACCTAATGTCTAGATAATTGACATATATTTTTCTTAGAATTTAAATCGAAGTATTTATATACTGTTAATTCTGTAGAACTTCTAGGTTAGAATTTAACCATCGGTGCACAATACAAAATTTGTATGTGCCATAATTCCCAAAAGAATTTGAATTCGGACGAGCCGTAAATTCTAGCATGTTTTTGACGCTGAAATCTACAGGAAATCATGCATGAAAGTTGAGTTTGTGTCGGTTGACTTTTCGGTCAACAGATCGCCTCGATTTGCGTGCCATGAGTCTCGAGTTGATAAAATTCAGTTTCTTTGGACAAAATTTAGGAATTAACATAAAAATCAGAATAATAAGATTAAAATAGGATTTTAGAGTAATTATTCCAAAATTAAATAAATTAAAATAAATTATCTTTTGACGTGATAAATTTGTAATACATAGGATATTGGATTTGTTCTGCGCGACTTCTGGAGCAGGTTATTGGTACATCGCAGCTTCCTTACCAGGCAAGATACCTTGCCAAATTGTTTACAGTACTTTGCATGCTATTTATATTTTTGTTTAGTCATTGCCTGTGTAGTTTCGTTCAGTTATAGTCATTGCATGTGTAGTTAGTTCAGTCATCACTATATATATTAGATATGTTGACACACACTTAACACCTAGTATCATGAGAGGACAATCATTAGGCGTATGGGCTTTTAACCACTCTGGTAAACCGTAGTATATAGTTCGCACTACGGGCGTGTGTCGCGCTGGTCGCTACCCCAGAGGCATGTCAATTTCTGTAGAGTCGCGCTGGTCGCTACCCCAGAGGTATGTCAATTTCTGATGTCCATTGGCGTGTGTGTTAGTTGTGAGGCTTAGATAGAGTAGCCTACCCTTGCCCATACGTCAAAAAGTTGTCCTTATTTGCATTCATATAGATTGTCTTGTACAGCGTACTTATTTATTTTCAAATATTATGCATGTTTACTGTACTCAAATTGGCTCGTATTTTCTGTATCTTGTTACGTCCCTCTAAGGACCTGGTCCTCTGCCAGGTGTATCTATTCTTGAGTATTTGCAGGATCGCAGATTTGGATGATTACTTGTGATCCGAGGATGTCTTCTCTTCGAGCTGTGATTGATAGCTGGTATTCTTATATTGTGTTGTGGTATTGTACTTATATTGTATATACTTTTCCATTCGAGTTGGTAGTGGATTTGTTTCCATCCAACTATCATCCTTAGCTACTTATATTGAGATCTAGTTATATAGATGATGGTTATTTGTTTATATTGATTTTCTGTGGATGAGATCTAGAGTATACCCTGTGACTTGTGACATATGTTTTATACCACTTGTGGATTTGATATTCATATTTCAGCGTACGTGTGGATTTGGTTTCCATATATTGGAGTTGCCATATTCATGCGGCTGGCATGCTTACGTGTCCTAGTCCTACGTATTTTTGGGACTGGGGCGTGACATATTTTTGTGGTGGCCCATGCAGGTCGAGAGCATATTGTCTCGGTTACGTTACTGTACCGAACAAGCCTGCACCTAGGACTAGAGTATAGGATCTCATCCACAATTAACTATGATTCATCTTCCTCCTCTCTATTCTATTCGAATAATTGCATCCTGCTTGATTCCTGTATTTCCCTAATAGTTCTTTGAGAATAGCCTTCTGCTAGAATATAGGAACCCCTATTATTATGATGATAATTATGGTAGCACACCTATTAAGAATACAACGAGAATATAGACACACCACTAAGTTTAGAATATCTAGTGAACCCTAGAATTCCTTATCTATAGATTGGTTTACTATTACCCCTTGATGTATTATGAGGACGTGAGGGTAGTATAGACGCTACTAGAGTTAGAAGTTTTACCATAATGTTTGACACCTGGTATCACATAGTCTTTTGACCTATTAATTGAAGTGTAACCGAATAATATTTATCGCATGCTAGCAAAAGACGATAGTGTTTATTCAGACCATAGAATTTAGAGGTCCTTGCCCTATTAGGTCGACTAGCGACTTAGATAAGGAGGTTGTATGATAACTGTAGAGATTGTAGAGTCTTTTATTATTATTGTTTATGTTGTTTTTGCTTTTGCGAACTTGAATTATTTTGTAACTTCTCACATCATAATCCAGTGTTATATTTTCTGTGCTACCTTGAATTATGCTGCTATTATAGCCTAGTTTTTGCAAGCTTAATCTTATATCGAGCTTGTTCATGACATATGTATTATTGGGGCCTGATCAACCACACTAATATAAATTGTCTAATCAGAATCAGTGTATTATGGTCTAGCTAGCCATAATGCGCTTAATTCACCCTTCGCAATAGTATTTTACGTGGATTGAGATGTATAGTTGACCAGTAGACAAATATACTTACCCTCTAGATACGACAAAGCATATCATATCAAGTACATAACTGCACCGATGTGAGCATGCGGATAGAAAATTACCAAATTAAGATTTCAATCCACAACTGTCTTGACAATTCCCATTTGAATTCTTTAAACGCTTTGATTCATATACTTCCATTCTATTACCCCTCCTTGAACTCTTTTCCATTGCTTTCCGTCTTCCCTTGTTTCGGAAAGATGAAATCTCGTGCTTGGAAATAAGTGATACACGGATAGTACAAGATATACCCCATAGGCCAATCACATTATTTGGTGACTATCTTTCATAATTGATTAAGGGCATATCACATATGATATAATTGATGTTAAAGTTTTAAGGATTGAATGACATGAGAAAATAAATTGAGGAATATTTTTCTTAAATGTAAGAGCCTTATGTGATAGATGGGTAAATTCTAAGTTGGGTAGAAATTGCATTATTAAACTTGAGGAGAATTCTTTTAGATTGTGATCAAGTAGGATTAGATTGAGAGATTAAGTCCTTTTAAATGTGGAGAATTTTAAAAGAAGGATTAAGATAATGAGGATTTAACGAATTTTAA
Organism: Iris macrosiphon; assembly: GCA_036927795.1. Classification (NCBI taxonomy): domain Eukaryota; kingdom Viridiplantae; phylum Streptophyta; class Magnoliopsida; order Asparagales; family Iridaceae; genus Iris; species Iris macrosiphon. The sequence continues at coordinate 13,571,051 of JAYESA010000014.1, forward strand.
AATCTTGATATTGCGGACCAAATATTTATACTTTGAGCACATGATTTAAATTTTGAATATTGAAGGATGAATCATCGATTTAAATTTTGAGGATAAATATAGAATTTTAGACTTGAACAATTGGTGAATAAGATTTAAATTTTATAATTTGATGATTTGAATTAAAAAGTTCAATTTTGATTGTTGGGTCACCTATTTGAAATATTGAGGATGTAAATTGAGTTTAAATATTTGAAGAGTACAAAAATCTTAGGTTGAGAATAGGAATAAGATTTGATTAGAATTGTTTATTGTTCAAAGTCTAGAGGAGATTATGATAGTTGGAAATTGTGATATAAATTTTGATGTGGGATGTCATATAGACTTGAGTTAGATTTGGATGTTGATTATTTAAAAATCGAGGAGAGATTACGACAGGTTGAATTTTGATTTAAACAGTGGTTATCTTAATTTTGAAGTGATCGCGATAGATTTGAATAGATTTTGTTATTTAAATTTTTGGAAGAGATTGCGATTGACGTACCTTATGTACGAATGTGAAGGATTTAACAAATTATGCCTTATTTTAATTTCGAGGACGAAATTATTTTAAGTTGGGTAGATTATAAACTCCCTCACCCAAAATAGGTATTTTGTGTATATTTTATATTATTATATTTATTATAGATGTTGAAGTTATTTAGAGCATTCTCTTAGTTAATTAGAAAATAATTTGTTTTAGTATATTTACTTATATAAATATTTATTTAGAATTATTTTTAGGCTATTTTAGATTATTGGGATTTTTCCATAATTTTTAGTTAATTAAAAACTAGAAACACTAATTTTCTAGGACTTTGAAAATTTTATTTTATGTTTAAACTTAATTAAAAATATCCCAAACTTTTATTTTAGGCTCTAAATAATAAAATATATTTTCTAGAATTTTTTGGAAATTTTCTGATTATTTTTAGCATTTATTTTGAGTTAATTATGAAAAACTGAATTAAAAACTAATTTCTGAAAAAGAAAACCCAAAAAGTAATTAATTCTGCCCAGTCAGCAAACAGGGGGCCCACCTGTCAGCCTCCAGCAGTGAACAGTGCCGGGCCCGCCTGTCAGTGACTGCTGAGTGGGTGCGAGCCGAGCCGAGCCGACCTCGAGCCGAGCCGAGTCAGAGTTCGACTCGGACTCAGCTGAGCCGAGCCGCAGCGAACCCAGACCGTTAGATCTGAGCGGGCAGTGTTGGATGGCTGCCACATGGCGCTATCTGAGCTGCGGCTGCTCTCTCTCTCCTCTATATATATAATAGTTTAGATATTAATTTTTAGGGTTTTTCTTCAGCCGATTTTTGGAGAATTGTCATCTAGGGTTCCTTCATCTTCCAGAAGCCATTGCGCATAGCTCCGGACTCCAAACGAGGCCTAGTTTTTTTTTTAGAACGATATTGAGGTTAGATTTCTGATTATATAAATTTTTTTTCGAAATTATGAGTATTAAATTTTGGAAAATATGTAGAGCACAGCATGTCCAAAAATAGACGTGTTTCAATGTTTTCGCGATTCCGGGAGAACCAGGAATCAGAATCATGAACCGTTTTAAGTTTCGGAAACCTAATGTCTAGATAATTGACATATGTTTTTCCCAGAATTTAATTCAAAGTATTTATATACTGTTAATTCTGTAGAACTTTTAGGTTAGAATTTAACCATCGGTGCACAATACAAAATTTGTATGTGCCATAATTCCCAAACAAATTTGAGTTTGGACGAGCCGTAAATTCCAGCATATTTTTGACGCTGAAATCTATAGGAAATCATGCATGAAAGTTGAGTTTGTGTCGGTTGACTTTTTGGTCAACAGATCGTCTCGATTTGCGTGCCATGAGTCTCGAGTTGATAAAATTCAGTTCCTTTGGACAAAATTTAGGAATTAACATAAAAATCAGAATAATAAGATTAAAATAGGATTTTAGAGTAATTATTCCAGAATTAAATAAATTAAAATAAATTATCTTTTGACGTGATAAATTTGTAATACATAGGATATTGGATTTGTTCTGCGCGACTTCTGGAGCAGGTTATTGGTACATCGCAGCTTCTTTACCAGGCAAGATACCTTACCAAATTATTTACAGTACTTTGTATGCTATTTATATTTCTGTTTAGTCATTGCCTGTGTAGTTTCGTTCAGTTATAGTCATTGCATGTGTAGTTAGTTCAGTCATCACTATATATATTAGATATGTTGACACACACTTGACACCTAGTATCATGAGAGGACAATCATTAGGCGTATGGGCTTTTAACCACTCTGGTAAACCATAGTATATAGTTCACACTACGGGCGTGTGTCACGCTGGTCGCTACCCCAGAGGTATGTCGATTTCTGTAGAGTCGCGCTGGTCGCTACCCCAGAGGTATGTCGATTTCTGATGTCCATTGGCGTGTGTGTGAGTTGTGAGGCTTAGATCGAGTAGCCTACCCTTGCCCATACGTCAAAAAGTTGTCCTTATTTGCATTCATATAGATTGTCTTGTACAGCGTACTTATTTATTTTCAAATATTATGCATGTTTATTGTACTCAAATTGGCTCATATTTTCTGTATCTTGTTACGTCCCTCTGAGGACCTGGTCCTCTGCCAGGTGTATCTGTTCTTGAGTATTTGCAGGATCGCAGATTTGGATGATTACTTGTGATCCGAGGATGTCTTCTCTTCGAGCTGTGATTGATAGCTGGTATTCTTATATTGTGTTGTGGTATTGTACTTATATTGTATATACTTTTCCATTCGAGTTGGTAGTGGATTTGTTTCCATCCAACTATCATCCTTAGCTACTTATATTGAGATCTAGTTATATAGATGATGGTTATTTGTTTATATTGATTTTCTGTGGATGAGATCTAGAGTATACCCTGTGACTTGTGACATATGTTTTATACCACTTGTGGATTTGATATTCATATTTCAGCGTACGTGTGGATTTGGTTTCCATATATTGGAGTTACCATATTCATGCGGCTGGCATGCTTACGTGTCCTAGTCCTACTTATTTTTGGGACTAGGGCGTGACAGTTTCTCTACAAGGTTGCCATCTATGACTATTCTAGGTGGTTTCTTGTATCCTTCTACTACTACAGCCCAAAGGTCAAAATCAAGTGACTTCAAGTAGAAACTCATACGTGTCTTCCAATATGTATAGTTAGTACCATCAAATAGAGGTAACATATTTGTGGACTGGCCTTCACCATTGTTGGTGTGGATAGATGTAATATTTGCCATACATCTCTAAGGATGTTAAGCCAAATATCAAGAGAATCAGCTCTGATACCAATTAAATGAGCAATTATGATCAGAAACTAAATAAGAGACTACCTGCTCTGATACCAATTGAAGGACTATAAAGCAACTCTAGAGGGAGGTGAATAGAGTACAGCGAAATAATCTACCCAATTAAAAATTAAGCAGAGTGAAGGCAGTAAATAAGTAGCAGTGTATATGCAATAATATAAAGTAAGAGAAAGAGAGAGCAAACGCAACCGTGATGTATACTGGTTTTTCTCTGAGAGGACTAGTCCAGTCCCGAGAACTCAAGCTCGGAGTTTTATCTACTATAATCACCAATAGTGAATCACAAGCTTTGATACGAAGGCTTGCCACTTATTTACACCACGAGATTTGATACAAAGTCTCGCAACTTCATACACCACGAGTTTTGATTCGAAGGCTCGCAACTTTACACAGAAGAAGAGCTTGATGAACCAAGCTTTTACAACTCGAACAACTTCTAACCGAGATCGCACTTGGCACTAGAAGGCTGGGAGTTAATCTTAGAGATAAGAAAGTTTAGGCTGTGAGGGTTTACTCACTATAGGATAGAAAGATTAAAAATGTTTGAGTGAGTAAGAGTATAAAAATACAACTCTATTTATAGGTTATTACCAAACTGAGTCGGCCAGAATTCGGTAGGGAATATTTAAATTTTCGAACGTTGCAGGCCACAAAATCAGGAATATAACAACTGAATGATTTATACTAAATAGATGACCGAGTTCGGTGCGAATTCGGCCCGAGTTCAGTTTACCTATTTTAGGTAGATCCAAGTTTGTATTTGGACTAGTTTGGTGGATAGGTTCAAGATATTTTTGGCCTAATTTCTGGGTGGATGGATTTTAGACTAATTGAGTGGACTGAGTTGCTTTATAGTTGCCAATGCGACTTGACTTACATAAGTCATAGACTCAAATAAAATAGAAGATTATATATGAAAACCAAGAGCACTATGATGATGCCAATCTTCTAAAATATTAGCTGACTTGAAGATGCATTTTTCCTTGTCGACAGTTCAGAGAAATCTTCTGGTATAACTCTATTTTGGCTCATCATCATATAGCATATGTCAATTGTTGATCTTGCTTATTGCTTTCTGCAAGTACATGTTAGACAAACAAGGAAATATACAGAAGCAAATATTGCATATCTGGACAATACTGAGTTTAAGTAGAATATACTTTAATGATTGATCAATTATCATAATGCTAAACTTAATCGATTAGTCATATTCAAAAACTCAATATAAATATTGGGCCAACAGTATTGACATTGTGTAAGTTAGAAAGGGTGCTTCCCCCTATTTTTTTGATAGTATGGAGCATTTGTCAATTCATCTTGCATACGAAGCATGCGTCGGTGCTCCCGTCCATTATCGATGGATGTATCCATTTGAGAGGTATAAATTCTTTATACTAATAATTTTTTTATTCAAATAATTCTAAAATTTAATATATTATCTATTGGTATCTACATCACCTGAAGAAGAAGGTTGGCAATAAGGCTCATGTAGAAGCTTCGATATGCAAAGCATATATCATTGAGGAGGTTTCAAACTTCTGCTCCATCTACTTTAATACTCATGTCAGAACAAATCATAATAGACCCCCAAGAAATGATGAAGGTGGGGTTAATGCCCCGAATAGTGTAATCCACATTATCTTCAATATGGGAGGAAAGCCTAAAAGTGCTACTAAAGTACATTGGTTGGAAGACGATGAGTTTGAAGACGCTCATCGGTATATATTGTTAAATAGTGGTATAAAAGAGATGCAAGATATTGAGAAGTAAGCGGCACATCTTTCCTAGATATTTCAATTTTGTATATACTTGAAAACGAATTGCTCTAACTGTTCTCATTATTATCACAGTACTTTTAGAGCTGAGGTAAAAATGGAGAGACCTAATATTAATGAAGATGATCTTGCTAGATAGGTTGATAGAAAATTTTCATCTTGGTTCCATAATTATGTACGGATCCTAAACATTAAGGATTCTAAATTTAGCATTCAGACCAATCTTTGTCTAATGTCTATATGATACGTGATATTTCAGGTTTTTTGTCCTGGTACAAACTTACAGAACGAACGACTTCGAGCATTAGCTATCGGACCAAGCAAGAGGGAAAAGTGTTGGGATGGATACACCATTAGTGGCTTCAAATTTAGAACCACTTATAAGTCTATTAATCAATCATTTGTCGATGAGGAGGCTAATTATACAAATAATTCTAGAGTATGTGTGAGGGGTTCAATCTACGATGCCGATCTAGAATTCGACTATTATGGTGTACTAAGAGATGTCATGGAGCTGGATTACTCTTATGAGACAAAAATTGTGTTGTTTAAATATGATTGGTTCGACACAATACCCAAGCAAGGATGGAAAATTAACAAACAGTTTGGGTTTGTTGATATAAAATATGCAAAAAGATATATAGGTTTTAAACCATTTGTGTTGGATAGTCAAACGGTTCAAGTGTATTATACGAGCTATCCTAGTTGATGACGCAATAATAAAGATAGGTGGGTTGTATGCAAAACTAAAGTTATAAACACATATAATGGTGGGGATCTAGCATACCAAGAGGATGAGGTGGTCATGCCTCAACTTGCATATATAAGTTCGACCGGTGTTGATGGTATGGGGGTTGACGTTACCGTAGAGGATGATAGAGTTGACAAAGAGATTGAGATAGAAGATTTACCTCATATAGAGGAGAACTCTGATATGGAGGTATCGAGCGAGGAACAAGAATTGGAAGATGAAGGTGATAGTAATAGTGATAGTGGAAGTGAAAATAAAAATGAAGAAGTAGAAGATGAAGACGATTCAAAAAAAAAATTTGGAAGACGATTCGGAAGATGAAGAAGATTAGTACGTACATATATATGCATTAGCTTAGATATTTATTTAATTATTTTATGACACGATTATTATTTATTTCATCATCACACTAGTATTCACTTATTTTACCACACCATTACTTTATGATTATCTGTTTGATGACACCATTTTTTTATTTTCTGCAGATTTACCTATAGTACGGCAGGACGAGGACGACGACAAGTTCAGATAAGATCATCTTCGCAGCATCCTCTGTCCACTATGCCTACTACCCCAGATTCTCGTACACGACCTGAGGACGAGTTCGTAGATGTAGCGGATGGTTTATTCCTGCCATATACTCGTTCCTTAGTAGAAGGATCTACTCCATCTCCCGGATTGCCATCAGCTGCTATCCCTTCTTCTACTCCAGCCATTACCGGCACTACTACACCGGCTACTCCACCAGTTACTCCCATAGGAGAAAATCTATTTTCAGGCCTTCTTGTGGACAACAGAGTATATGTCTTCCATCCAGAATTTGCAGACCCCCCTACTCTACCAGAGCGACCAGCCAATATCTATCATCTCGAGCTATGGACCGATGGAGCGACGTAAGCATTTATTTATCAATTCACACATTCATTTTATAATTTTTATTCTAATTGTATATTGTCTACTTATTTTAGATTCTTTCTGATCAAGGCTGGGAATGATCCGCGGAAGATCATGTGGGGCTACTTTGATGGCCCTTATATCAACTTCAGTGATATTCCGTTCGATCGACGATTCACTTGGCTGGACAAACTCGGGGTATTTATATGAATTTTTTTATAATAATATATAATTTTTTTGATTACAATGATAAAAATATTTTTCTAATTTGCAGAGGTTGTACTGGTGGCTGGATCATAGAGATAGTGATATCCGAAAGTGCTACAAGACCATCGCCAGCAAGAGGTTGAGAGATATGATCAATGACCAGAAGGCGCTGGCGTCACTTGGACCGGATCACCGCAAGGCATGGTTGAAGGAGGAGTACTGGGAGGAGATGAAGAAGCAGATGGTCATCCCAGCCTACAAGGCCAAGTGCGAGAAGGCGAAGGCTGTCCGTGCTTAGGGTGGTCTCCATACTGGTGGATCCATTACGACCGTTGAGCATTTTCGACGGATGGTTAGTATTAAAAAATTTTGCTGGATCGATTTTTTTGTAATTCTATTTTTTTCTTATTTATTAATTGATTAATTTTTACAGTGCGACGAGGCCGACGGAGCCGGGGAAGACCCCAAGATCGTCGATTTCCCATCAATCTTCCAACGGACCCACAAAAGAAGGAAGGATGGGAAGCTCGTATATGAGCGGGCCGCCAAAGCATATGTAAGTTATCTTTATAAAATTTTGTCAATTTAATTAGATTATTTTTATAATTTAATTAGATTCTAGCTTTCTAGGTCATAGGAATGGTCCGATTCCAATACTTTGAACCTTGGTTAATATCTTATTTTTAAGATATCATGAAAATCAAATATAGCAAATATAACTCAAATTATATACATATATTATGATATCTAGTATCTAATATGATACTCTAACCAAAATCAAATATAGCACATATTACTCTAAAATTTTTAACTTTAAACCTATTTATATAAATAAATATAAGAGACGTGTGAGACGTTAGAGCGGGGCGCTGAGAGCAGTACGCCGACTGAGAGAAACGATTGGTGGGTACAAGCTGTCGGGATAGGAAAATGTGGCAGCTTGCACGGTACCGGATCGTTGGCATCGATACCGTCGGTTCTTTCCAGAGCTCCTCCGACAGCTACTCCAGCTCCATCAGTGCCCGGCTTCGACGTTCCTTCTGATGCGATATCTTTGGAGTAGCTCATGACAACTGTGTATGAGCTACATGGGCTGGTCCGACAGTTGATAGACAATCGTGATATTGCAGCACCTGCTCCTTCGACGGCTACTACGATGGCTCCTTTGACGGCTACTCCGACGGCTCCAGCTCCTCCGACGGCATCGGAGGGTCCTCCAACTCCTTTGACGGCTCATGCCACTGCTCCGTCTGTCGTTGCTCCTGATGATATACAGGATATCATCGCTATGGTTGTGGCGCAGTACATGGCTAGCAAACAGTCGTCGCGGCCGCCGCCTCCGCCCACCGTCGACTTAATGGATTTTTTTTGTTTGTGGAATTTTTTTTAGTTGGTTGTATTTTTTTAATTTAATTATATTTATTTGACTTTGTAGGATTGTCTAACAGTTATTTGTACATGTTTGGATTACTCTACTTTATTATTTCGACGTGTATATAAGATTTGTACATGTTTGTGTCGGTTTTATTAGTTTTTGTGGAATTTTCTTGTGTGAAAATTATTTGTGTGAAAATTGGTGAATGTATAACAGGTATATGCTCAGCAGAAATTAATTTCTGGAAAAAATATTACCTTTAGCGACGGACAGGCGACGTAATAGCAACGAAATATCAGGAAAATCTTAGGTCAGCGACGGATTTTCGACGAAAAATCTAAAAAATCTCAGGGCAGCGACTACCCAGCGACGGAAATTTTCGTCGCTAAAACGTCTGATACACACAAAATGTGCCAAATATGTATCAGAATCCTTTGCTAAAATTCGTCGCTAATCCATCACTGAGAGTGATGGATTAGCGACGAACTCTGTGAGTCCTGAATATGCAAAACCTTCTGAAAAATTTGGCAAATTTTAGCTCACAAAATCTGTCGCTAATCCATTGGTAAGTAGTCAGAAAGTTTAGCGACGTTACTTATACGTCGATGATCCGTCGCTGGTTTTATATATATCGCTCAATCCGTCGCTAATCCGTCGATATAGCGACAGATTAGCGACGGAATTTTCGTAGCGACGTTAGTTATTCTGACGGAACCTTTCCATCGCTAATCCGTCGCTAAATGCAAATAGCGACGAAAAAATGCATTTTAGCGACGGATAATTCCGTCACTAAAACAGCGTATTTTTGTAGTATTAGTAGTTATAATTATAATTTTTGGTGAGGATATAAATATAATAAAATCATAAAATCATCAAAATCCGTCAATTTGGGGTGCTAATAAAGACACTTAATGTTACATTAATTATACCAATTTTTGGAGGTTTTTGAGCCGACCAAAATCAGTGACTCAAAAAAATTAACAAGCAGCAATTTTTAAAACACTTTATAAACGGTCGGTTCAAAAATATCCAAAACCGGTGAAAACACTATTATCAAACAGACCCTTAAGAAACAATCTGCTAATAAGATCTATATGGAAAATGTTGAGATGGAATAAAAGCTAGAAAGTTGGATAGGTCTATCTGTAGGTAGGGGTGAGCGTTCGGTTTATTTTGTTTTAATTGAATCGAAATAGTCAAAACGGAATCAACTATAATTCTAAAAATCCGAAATCGAACAAAAATTAGCCAAACTGAAACTGAACCGATATAATCGATTCGGTTTGTTCAGTTGGACTACTTCTACTTTTTAATGGATCAGGCTCAAAGTTGGAATTGTGGTTAAATTATATTAAAAAATATTATTTTTATACATCCATTTATTGTATTTCAAAGTTGGACCCAAAATTAGGCTAGTTATTAAATTATCAAAATTGGACTTTAAAACACATACATAGAATTGTTGTTTTCAAATTATACACATATTTAACCATAAAATATGTATAGAATTAAGGGTATTTACATAATTGTACAATCTTTTTTGATTTTGAACTGCAATCAAAATCTAAAACCGAAATCGAATTAGAAATTATACCATTTTCAAAAACAAAACCGAAAGAAAAAAAAAATTCTTTCAAACCGAACGGAATTTCGGTTTTCAGTCCAAAACCGAATAATGCTCATCCCTATCTATAGGTAGAATCAGGTTTTATCAACTCTAAAGTGTGAGCCATTCCATTTAATTACCTAGCATTCTTTGAGATTTCCATTTGGAAATAGGAAGATAAGGAATAAAGTACTCTTATGGAAAGGATGTAGAAAGAGTTTACATGAATAGTAGTGGAATATAATTATACACATAGAGAAGAAAATGTATATATTGATAAGGCCTATGTCTTGAGGAATATGGTAAAGAACAGTTTACTTTCCAATTCTAGATTCTACAGCAAATATCCTGAATAAGATGTTTTCTGACAAAGTAACATTATCTGTGAGAGGTGTTAGGAGTAAATTAGTTTTTGTTGTGCGCTAGTATATTTTGGAGTCTATTACTTTTTATCTATGGTGTATGGATAGGACATGGTAAGCACACCATAATAATACGATACGACATATATTTTGGTGTGCGCTAGTGTATTTTGGAGTGTCGAAATTCCATTTGAAAATGAGTGCCTGGTTCAGCCAAGATTTTTGGTGTGTGTTTCTCCTCGGTTTTCCATCAAATTCCTTTGGTTTGTATATATGATTGAGTGAGATTTGCAACACTACTAATTTTCTAGCTTTGCAAAACCACAATGTTATCTTCATTTATGTTCTTAAAAAAAAAAAATCTGTGTATAAAATTCAAATTTTAAGAGAAACCAATAAAGCAAAATTATGTATCCCTACTGGATTCAGATGAAACCAATAAACCATTGTATTAAAAAGTGGACCAGGCCGGCCGGTTCAACCGGTTGATCTGTGAACCAGTAGCTTTTTCGGACTAGATCAGTGCTGAACTACAGTTTTTTCAAAAAATCGATTGTAAATAAATATTTTTGTAAAATCAGTATTCAGAATGGTCTGAACTTCGGTCACTTAGGTTAATACAGCGGTTGAACCAATTAGTTGAACCGGTTTGACCTGATCCAATGTCTCGTTCGGATCGATCTCCGATCCCATTTTTAAAACACTACAATAAACCATTCCCGGAGTCTTAGAGCAAAAGTGTACTAGAATTCATAGAAAATGTTAGTTTAATTCATGGATATATAAATGATTGTAATTTAATAGAAAGGCATCCTTCTGTGACCTTGAAATGCTGAGAGTTTCAGTTGTGTAAAAACCTTTAGGGTTATGTAGGACACATGTTACTACATTGATAAATGTATATTTTTACGTGGAAACTTCTACCAATACATTTATCAATACATATTTTAATTAAAATGTGTATTAATAAATGTAAAATGTGTTGATGAAAGTATTTATTTAAAATACACATTTATCAATATATTATTATTTATCCTTAGAACATATGTTAACATAATCTGAGACTTTTTTGTTCGATTTTGTTGTAATTTTAGTTTCTTTTAAAAATCCTACTAAACTAGTCTCTTTTAAAGTGTCCGTGTTGCTCGTGGGGTTGGTTTGCTCATTTATTTCTACAAGATTCTATTTTTTTATGTTCAGAACTGAGTTTCGGAGGAAAGATTCGAATCGTATCCATCTCTACGGAAGATTATATTAATTGTTACAAACTTACAATCCCTTACCATTTCCCATCTTCCTACCTTCCCCACGTATTCAAATTTTAAGTTGAGTGTACCAGTGGAGATAACATAAGAGGCAGAAAGATGAATAGAAAGGGTCTCACCTAACTTTCATTCTAACATTCATTCTGTTTTGTTCAAATAAGGCTATCTCACCTAGAATTTGGCAGCAATTAGTCCTGAGTTCATGGGTCCTGAGTTCACCTAGAAGGGTCTCACCTAACATTCATTCTAACCAAAGTTTAAACTGATTTTTTTGGGGTCCTTCCGGTCTGTGGGTTCTGGACTTTCGTTCTGACTGTCCTGGATCAGAACCGGCCCTACAACAATATAGAGGAATAATGTCAAGTTGATAGACGGTGATCAATTCGTCAGTTCTTTTGTGAAAATTGTCTTATGCTTCATAGCCGTCCCATTATGAAGACACAAGGTTTGGATGATAAAGAATTGTTCAAATAGGAGAGGAAAAGGTATGGAAGGAGAAGAAAATTGGATAAACTTTTGAATATGAGAGAGATCCTTGGATCACAACTCTTTATGTAGGGCTTGGTAAACCTAATTTAGTCCTCTAGTACCCCTAAACTCGGTCCCTCTCAATCTTTGGCCCGTCATTGACATATTGTTTGGGAAGAAAAAAAAACAGAAAAAAGAAAAAAATTGAGAAAAAATAGGAGAAAATGAATGCCTCATTTGGTTCACGGATTTAAGAAATCGAAAAAGAAAACTTGTTCCTTTTCTTTGTTTGGTAGCCACAACCTTGAAAATCATTTTTCCTGACAAGAGAAAAAATAGATAGGAAAATGGTTTCTCTCTGAACCCATGGGATTAATTTTTTCTCCTTCTTTTCCAGCATCTATTGCAAGAAATTAAGACAAAGATAGCCTTGTGTTATTATCTATTTTACCAACACATATTTTTTCATAATATTATTTTTATTTTAAAAGGCAAGGACATTATGGGAATATTAATATATTTTTTCTTTCCTTTCCTACAACAACCAAATACTGGAAAGTAAATCAAATGATCTTTCCTAAATAGTTTTCTTGTTATACCAAACACAATAAAGAAAATCTGATAGGAATTCTACTTTTCCATTCCCATAGAAAATACAAGGGAATTCATTTCCCTTCCGTGAACTAAACGAGGCTGAAAAGTAATGATGTTTGGGAAGGAGGGGGAGAAAATAAAGGAGTGAAATTTGAAAGAAAATTTTATGTGGCCCCACTAAAAAAATTTCTCCAAAAGTCAAAGGAAAATGGAAAAATGTGAGAATTTTTGAAAATTTTACCTAAACTACCCTTAAAAAAGCTAAGCATTAATTATGATTTTAAAAAATCAATCGCTAAATAGTAATTATATCTTTATTCAACAAACAAACAAAAATTAATTCTTCAACTTTTCATTCTCTTACTTTTTGTTCATCCAAACAAGGGAAGAAAAAAATTAACTTCACCTTCATTTTTCTTCCCCTCCCTATAAAACTTCCCAAGCACGTCCTGAATATAATACTGAATCCCCTTGTACTTGGCAAAGAAGTTTCCTAGAACCAAACTTTACAGTATTGATATTAATTGGTCCTCCAAAGCTTAGTTTGCAGTTACAACCGATATCGATACAGTTTGTCATGTTCTGATCCGATACCGACCGCTACCGATATTGATCGATACCGACATTAGAATCTCTTTTCCAGTCAATTCGGTATAAAAAATTTAACGAAAAAAATACCAGTCGACGAGCATGTAAATGCATATTAAGATTGCAAATGAAGACAATTTATTTATCGTGCATAAACCAATCAGCAAAAGTAACTATTACTTCATTCAATTTCAAAACTACCAAAAAATAACACAGAAAATATTTAAAGTTAAGCTAAAATGTGTAAATTATATTTTTCTAAATTTTTATTTTTATTAATAATTATTTGCTTACCGATATCCAAAAAAAATCAGGTGTGATCAATCTCATCCGTGTAAGAATTTGGAATTCCTCTTCCAATCCGTCCCGGAATAGACGTTATATATGGCAAAGAACAAGAAAGAAAAAAATTGTCCAATAGTCACAAATGATGAATCAACGAAAACTTGAACTACGTACATACATGCTTTTAAAAAACGATAAAGCCATAAGAGATATAGAAACTAGTGCTATAGCGGCTACGCCTTCCGATTTGTCAGGTATACTGCAAAGAATGGCATGGATCGGTAAAAAATACCATTCCAGCACAATATGAGATGGGGTGGATATCAGATTAGCAGGTATATAATTGTCGGGATGTCACAAAACACTAGGAACATAAAAAATCCAAATGAAAAAAAAAGATAGCAAAAGTTACCGGACCTATTAGATCCTTTACATAAAAATAAGGGTAAAAAGTAATTTTTCTATCTCTGAATGGTACCATATCTTCCAGCGGGAGAGATGCACCATATAGGTACCATATTTTCTTATTTCAATTGGAAAGACTGTCAATATTTTTGACAGTCCAAAATAATTAATTCTGTCAACATTGTGACAGTTCTAAAAAAAAAATTTGGGCTAAAAAATAAAAGCTATTGGCTTTTATATGAGATTTTGGACTGCTCTTAAATAAAAAAAAAACTAGTGATAAAAAAAATTAGGTTATCCCAGACAATATACGGAGTTTATTTAGAATTAGTTTTTCTGCTCATTTGCTTTTACATCTGCAACCATATCTGTCACTGTTTTGCTTTGGGCTTTGATTGCTCTAATAAAGTTGGGTGGGGCTTTCTATAGTTATTATTAGAGGGACAAGATATTTGATAACTGAGTGCCTCTTGTATTGTTTTCTGACTTTGATTGATCTCCAAATATTTGGCAACCATACCTGAAAAATAAAAGCCATTGGCTTTTATACGAGGATTCAAACCATGCTCATTTTCATGGGAATCTTCCATCGTAACCACCAGGCCACGATAATAGATAATTATTCAGAAAAGTTCTCACAAGGGTGATAAATTTTGGAGAATTTAGCTGTAGGGATAGAAGTTTTACAAAATTCTCTATACTGAGAGAAGTCGCCAGTCGATTTGGGACATTTCCATCTGCACAAAATGCGTCAGTCGGTTCGGCACATTTCTAACTTCACAAAATGCGCCACCCAGTCTGATGCATTTTGTAGTTCTGAATTGTTTTTGAAATATTTGCATATAAATCTTTTATATTTTCGTGATTGCATATACATTTATTTTCAATTTGATTGCAATGATATAGAGTCACATGTTTCCGTGTGGACCTCGAACCATGAAGAAACTTACAACATTGGATCTGCAGCGTTGAACTGGTCCTGTAAGGATATTTTCAGCGAGTTATGTGACGCTTTTTCGGCCCGCGGGTGACGCTTCGGAAAAATTGTTGCATACCTCGCTGAAAATGCTCTCACAAGGGTAAGTTTGATATTGCGGATCCAACGTCGTAGGTTTCGTCGCGATCCGAGATCCATCCGGAAACATATGAGCCCGTATTAATACGGTTGAATATAAACTTGTACGCAAATTATGAAACAT
Source organism: Iris macrosiphon (assembly GCA_036927795.1). NCBI lineage: Eukaryota > Viridiplantae > Streptophyta > Magnoliopsida > Asparagales > Iridaceae > Iris > Iris macrosiphon. The sequence continues at coordinate 13,586,157 of JAYESA010000014.1, forward strand.
AAAGACTTATATGCAAAAAAATTCAAAAAACTTTATAACTCCCTATTCTTTTAATACAATTTTTTTGAATTTTTTTGCATGTACGTCTTTAATATTTTCATAATTTTTAAATAAGTCTATTTTTAATTTGACCGTATCGATACTGATTCACATGTTTTCGTGCGGACCTCGAATTGCAACGAGACATACGTCGTTGGATCCACAACATCAAGCTACTCACGTTAGGATATATTTCAGTGTGTACTAGGATAGTTCTTCGGAGCGTCACCTGCGGGCCCCACGAGTGACATTCCGAAAATGTGTCACAAAACTCACTAAAAATACTCTTATAGGGACAGTTCGATGTTGAGGATCCAAGACGTAAGTTTCGTCGTAATCTGAGGTCCGCATGAAAACGTGTCCGATTATATTTTCATGATTTGCATATACGTTTATTTTTAATTTGATTGCAATGACATGGAGTCACATGTTTCTGTGTGGACCTCGAATCACGACGAGACTTACGACATTGTATCTGAGCGTTGAACTGGTCATGCGAGGGTATTTTTAGCAAGTTTTATAATATTTTTTTGGCCTGGAAGTGATGCTCCGAAAAAAGTGCCGCATAAGTCGCTGAAGATACTCTCACAGGGTTAAGTTCGACATTGCTGTTCCAACGACGTAAGTCTCATCGCGATCCGAGATTTGCACGAAAATATGTGAGCTCGTATCAATTCGGTCAAATTGAATAAACTTGTATGCAAATTATGAAACATAAAGACTTGGATGCAAAAAATTCAAAAAAACTTTATAGCTCCATATTCTTTTAATACAATTTTTCTTTTAAAACTTTTGTATGCAAGTTTTTATATTTTCAAAATGTTTATATAAATCTATTTTTAATTTGACGGTACCAAAACTCACTCACATGTTTCCATGTGGAACTTGAATTTGAGACCAAACCTACATTTTTGGATCCATCGCGTTAAACTATTCATGTTAGACTGTGATAATTTTTCGGAGTGTCACCTGCGGATCCCATAGGCTAATTATGTCTCGAAAAATTGTCACAAAACTTGCTAAAATGCTCTCATAGGGAAAGTTAGACGTTGAGAATCCAACAACGTAAGTCTCGTCGCAATCAGAGGTCTGCACAGAAATGTTTTGAATCAGTATCGTTGCAATCAAATTAAAATAAACTTATATACAAATCAAAAATATATAAAAGATTTATATGCAAAAAATTTGAAACTCACCTGATTGACCGGCATATTTTGTGCAAAATGCGACAATCAGTGTGACATATTTTGCGCAGTTGAAAATGCGACAAACCGACTGACGACTTCTCTGTGTATAATTTTTTTTTTGGTAAACTTCTCTCCCTAGAGCCGAATTCCCCCAAATTTATCACTCTATAGAATATTTAGACTCCGAAGCTTGCTTCAATTTATATGTATTTATTTTTGATAGGGATGATGGCCTTGCAATACTGATTAAATAGGGATTAAATAGGGGTGTGTTGCAGTTCACACGGAAGGAAAAGCTGCATGAGGAAAATATATAAATTTATCATTGGATATTTAATTAATTACTTTTTCAATTTATATGTATTTATTTTGATGATTTTCGTAAGTAATTGATAACTTCTGATGATGTTTAATTTTTTCTGTCACTTTTTTTCAGTTTCCCTGCCAAATATGGAGGGTTGGCCCTGTCTGTGACAACGTTCAAAATAGAACCTTCGTATATAATGTGGGAAAGAAAAATAAAGTAACTAAAATAAAAATAAATATAACAAAAAAAAATTGTTGTTCGGAATTTAACTAAAACATCTCATGTGCAGGTCTAATACGATAATCACGACCATTTTGAGTTAAGGGTGGTATATAGTACATCCTGCTTAGATATGTTTATGTTGATGTTTTTTTAATTTTTGGATCATGAAATGTCGTCCAGTCTGCCTTGGACCTGGACTGCAAATATGTCAACAAATATGGATAGGGGTGGGATTGGATTCTGCATGAGTTACTAAGTAGATTGATCACCATGCTATATTCTCTGATAAGTATGCTTCTTATTATTCTTGGTGATGCTTGTTCTTCTTGTGAACCTGGGCTGATGCGGTTCTGGAAAAAAGAAGGAAAGAAAATCAATTTTTTTTTCTTTAAATTTTTTTAATTTTTTATTAATTATCTTTTTTATATTTAGAAATTGGGAGGTAAAGTGAATTCTTGGGTGGGTGGGTGGGTGGGAACCATTTTTTTTTTATTAACGACAAACTCTTACTAACACGAGGGAACTTCTAGCCAATGATTTTGTTTCAGTTTCATGTCCTCTTGATCTCATTTCCAACAGGAATATACAAAGATGTCATATATCGTCTGGACTGTTTATCACGGACTTAGTATTTTTACTTACATCTTAATTTGGGCAGCGCACAATTTTTTTTTTTCCGAAATTCTGTGCAAGCATTTTCCAAACGCTTAACTAGTTAAATCACTAATATAAGAATGAAAAATATGGAATAAAAAAAAAAGATTGGAATGTTAAAAACTCCATTGTACCAGAAAGACGTTGACAACTTCTTGGATGGTGAAAAGCAAATGAGACTTAATTCCACCTTTATCTATAGGACCTCGTCTTACAAGCTAGAGAAAAAAAATTCTAAGCCTAAAATATTTACATAATGAGAGGAGAAACTAGAACTTCTAAAAACTTAGAAAAAAACTATTGAGAGTTCAAAATGATTCCTCCATACTGTGGACCAGTGTTTTAAAAACGACCAGATCAGCCGGTCACTACAAAAATACAGAGTTGTAGCGACGGAATATTTCGTCGCTATTTTACTATAACGACGGATTAGCGACGGAAACATGGCGTCAATAATTTAAGTGTCGTCGATTGTACATCCACGATCGGTCAACTAAGTATCGATTCATTGCTTTCTTATAGACGTGAATGATTATGTACATATCATGTCAAAAGAAAAAACATAAAGAACTATGAGTACCTAGTTAGGATACTTGTTAAAAACAAATACAAGAGAAAAACGTATCTATCGCATATAAAACAACACTAGAAATAATTAAAATTATGCATAAAGTATAAAATATATATATTCTAAAATGTTACCAAGTATTGCATATAAATCAATCGACAAGGGTGACTCATAGTAATGGTCCGATACCGATTTTGATACCGATACTTTGAACCTTGGACTAGTGTATACTATGAGTACCTGTCACACTCTGATCTCCTACAGGAATTGGCCGTCCCCGCTAGGCGCGAATCACCGCGCCAGCGCTCCCGCAGGACGATCGTTCTCAGCTGGACGTGATGCCGCACTAGCACAAGCTGCGCCCGTGCAAGGCCATGATCCGAACAGGCGGTAAAATGACTAATCCACAAAGTCGCACAGATAGTCCGAATACAGCGGAATAAGAAACGAACAAGCGATTTGTAACAAGTTCACAGAGTCTTCATAGCGGAAGCATTGAAATGAACATAAGTATAGATGTAACAAACACTTTATTGATATTGAATTAGTATTACAAGCGGCGCTAGGCCAAAATTACAAGTCGCTCAAGTCCTCTCTCTTGAAACAATAAAAGCGTGCCAAGTGGCTACAAGTATGGAATGATACATAGGCGATGTTCCAACATTATGTCTTGTATAAGTTATTCAGCTCCGGATGCAACGCTCCAAGGCTCCAGAGTGAACTTCATGCCTTAGCTCGCACGAAGGGGGATTTCGCACCGAACGAGATTCTACCGCACCCTGCAAGCAATCTGGTGGGTTATCAGTATATGAATGCACTGGTGAGGAGGCTTCTCGCCCGTTCGACTAATCCAAACACCTTATATAGGTTCCGTGCACCATCTATTAAGTTATCTTTCTAGTCTTGACTTAGAATCAGTTTTATGGCATAATGAAAAGCCTAACTCGTGTGGCGGTGCATCGTGCGATATATAAGTAACTCGACGATAGTTACTAACTTACCATCCGTCCTTTCCTGTCCAAGGTAAACCAAGTTAAACCAAGCACGAGTATATATATAATGAAATACATGAAAATCGCATAAGAAAATACAGTGTCACGAGCGGCTTCCAGATTCTGGTGCACGAGTTACACATATTATTAGACGTGTTGCAGAAGATTGTTCAAGTATTAAAATATGTACAAGTGTTCACAGATGTCTAATACTCATATTCATTCAGGTGTGTTATACTAGATGTCTCAGGTATTTAGATGCAGATATAGATACAGATGTGTTACACAGAGCAATTGCCTACAATGTAATGACTCGCATGCGGGTTGCCGCAATCGAGTTAATTTAATATATATGACAGAAGATCACTGGCATGACCCCATAGAGGACTGTATAGTCTCGAGGCAAAGATGGTGTGCAAGCAAGACACAGATGGCATTGCACCCATCCCGCCCATAACAGATGACTACCAGACGACTTCGTCCAAATCGGATCGGTCCTAGTGTCCCAGCGACCGTCCGCGGAACTAGATTATAAAATCTACCTTGTGCACAAGTTGTCTGTGACCGCGCGTATCCTCAAGTATTTCAAATTCTCGCAGGTACAAGTATAGATACAGGTAAAGGTACAAATTTAGTCAGGATCTATCAGGTATAGTATTTACTCGCAGTCAGATTCAGTACAGAACGAGTGTTAATTTTCAGAGATGTCATATTGTTGTCTTGTTTAACTTTCCATGGTGCAGTCCCCTAGTTCGAAAAATGCCTTGGTGACCTAACGGTCCCGAATACTTTCAATATTTCTATACTTAGCTAGGAACGACTATCTGTCATGCCCCGATCTCCCACAGGTAATCAGTCGTCCCCGCTGGGCACAAATCACCACGCCAGCGCTCCCGCGGGACGATCTTTCCCAATCTTGACGTGATACCGTACGAGAGTAAGCCGCACCCGTGCAAGGTCATGATCCGAACAGGCGGTAAGAGGTATAAGCCACAGAGTCGCACAGACTGCCCGAGTGCAGCAGAATAAGAAACGCACAAGCGATTGACAACAAATTCACAGAGTCGTCAATAGCGGAAGCATTGAATAACACAACTACAGAATTATAATAAGATCTTTATTGATATTAAACAAGTGTTACAGACGGCGTTAGACCGAGATTACAAGTCGCTCAAGTACTCTCTCTCTGAAACAGTAAAAGCGTGCCAAGTTGCTACCAAGTTGCTACATTTATGAAATGATACATAGGCGATGTTCCAACATTATGTCTTGTATATGTGCTTCAGTTCCAGACACAATGCTCCAAGGCTCCAGAGTGAACTCCGCGCCTTAGCATGCACGAAGGAGGCATTCACACTGAATGAGTTTTTCTCGCACCCTACAAGCAAACTGGTGGGTTATCAATACATGAATGCACTGGTGGGGAGGCTTCTCGCCCGCTCAAAAAATCCAAATACATTATATAGGTTCCGTGCACCATCTATTAAGTTATCTTTCTAATCTTGCCTTAGGATCAATTTTATGGCAATGATGTAAAGCCTAACTCGTGTGGCAATGCGCCGTACGATATACAAAGGAACACGATGAGACTTACCAACTTACCATCCGTCCTTCCCTGTCCAAGGAAAACCAAGTTAAATCAAGCACGAGCATATATAATAAAATCCAGGGGCAATAGCATAAGCAAACACAAGTGTCATAAGCGAGATGCTGTTTCGGGTGCACGATTACATGGATTATAAGGCATTTTGCATTGGATGTTCAATGTGTTCAATTCTGTATAAGTGTATTATATTCCTATCGTTCAGGTGTTCAGATGCAGTTATAGGTACATGTGTGTTACACAGAGCAATCGCCTATAATACAATAACTCGCACGCGGGTTGCCGTAATCGAGCCAACATAATCTAAATGAACAGAAGGTTACTGGCATGACTTCCATATTGGACGGTGTAGTCTCAAGGTTAAGGATATAGTGCAAGCGAAAATATAATATGGTTGGCATTGCACCCATCTCACCGATAATAGACGATTACCAGTCGGTTCCATCTATATCGGATTGGCCCCAGTGTCCCGGCGACCGTCCGCGGAACTAGTTTCGAAAACCCACCTTATGCACAAGTTATCCGTGACCATGTGTATCCTCAACTTTTCCAGATTCTCGCAGGTACAGATACAGTTACAAATTCAGATTCAGTCAGTACAATATTGACTCCCCAAGCCGTCAGATTCGGTACAGAACGAGTATTAATTTTCAGAGATGTTGTGATGTTATCATGCTTAACTGTCCATTAATGCAGTCCCCTAGTTCGAAAAATACCTTGGCGACCTAACGGTCTCAAATACATTCAATGTTTTAACTTGGCTCGGAACGACTATCTTGATAGCCTTCCTGCCTCAACTGAGTGAATCACAGATAGTGAAGTACGATGAATTATGGCATGCATATAAGTGACAAGCATTAAATCGAGGTAACAAGTACAAGTTAATATATAAGCAGGCAAACATTGCATTCATATGAAATATAAGCATTTACTTTGGCACAGTCTAAGGGCAAGTGATGAGTGAAACCGTAAGGGGACATATTGAGCGATATAATCTAGGGACATGCAGTAAAAACAAGTGAACGGTGCACTACGAAGAGTATATATCGTTCTACTCGAGGCATAGCGGGGTCTAGTTGCACAAGGCAAAGGTAGCATACGAGGGTCCATTTATAAGCAAAGTTTTATTTTTATGTTCTAACACAAGCAATACAAGTTGGGATTATTTCCTTAGCTAGGTGCGTTGTATTCTTTATTAGCATGCAACGGATGATTCACCTAGCGACTAGAATAGATCGTCCATATTTTAAGTGTGCTGGCAAAGCAAAGACAAGTTCATCGTAGCCACCCACCTTAGCGATGATTCTCCTCGGTCGAGTGATACTTCGAGCGAGCCTTTGAAAGTCTAAGTCCGAACTCTTGAAGGGCCAAGTCTGGAAATTATTTGCCTCAAATGAATCTTCTCACTGAGCAAAGTGGGTCGAGTCGTTGCCCTTGCACCATTTGAATCGGTTGTCCGCTTAAACAGAACGAGTCGTTACACTATCTTGATAGCCTTCCTGCCTCAACTGAGCGAATCATAGATAGTGAAGTACGATGATTTGTGGCATGTATATAAGTGACAAGCATTAAATAAGGCAAACGAGTACAAGTTAGCATGTAAGCTGGCAAGTATTGCATTTGTGTGAAACATAAGCATAAGAAAATAAATTATATATTCTATCTTAGAACATAAGCCTTTATGTTAGCATGGGTCTAAGAGGTAGTGTGTAACGACTCATTCCGTTCAAGCGGACAGCTGATTCAAACGGCGCAAGTGCAACGACCTGACCCACTTTGCTCAGCGAGAAGATTCTTTTGAGGCAAATGATTCCAGACTTGGCCCTTCAGGAGTTTAGAATTAGACTTTCAAAGGCTCGCTCGGAGTATCGCTCGACCGAGGCGAATCATCGCTAAGGTGGGTGGCTACGATGAACTTGTCTTTGCTTAGCCAGCACACTTAAAATATTGACGATACATGCTAGTCATTAGGTAAATCACCCCATGTATGCTAATAAAGAATACACACCTAGCCAAGGAAATAATCTCATCTTGTATTGCTTGTGTTAGAATATGAAAATAAAATTTGGCTTATAACTTGGACCCTCTCATTCTACCTTTGCTTTGTGCAAGTAGACCCAGCTATGCCCCGAGTAGATCATTATATGCTCTTCGTAGTGCACTGTTTCACTTGTTTACACTACACGCCTTATGGATTTTGTCGTTCGATATGTCCCGGTATGGCTTCACTCTTCGCACTACCTCTTAGACCATGCTAACATAAATACTTATGCTTCTAAATGCATGATTGCCTGCTTACATCGTAACTTGTACTCATTTGCCTTATTTCAATTCTTGTCACATAATTTATGCCACGGCCTAGAACACAACACGAAATGTGATTCACTCACCTGAGGCAGGAAGACTATCAAAATTGTCGTTTCAAGCCAAGTAATAGAAAACGTGGAACAACTTCGGGACCATTGGGTCGCCAGGGTAGTTCCCATACCAGGAGCTGCAAAGATGATAAGAAAACTTAAAAGTAAGTTGCAAGTAAAAGAATGACTGAATCAAACGGCACTAAAGAATCGCTCTGAGTGAATGGCACTAAAGGAATGGCTCGAGGAGCCCGTAGCGAATAAAGATACAAGGAACCAATGATTCAGGAACAACCTGGGATGGCTTGTAGCGAGGCTCAATACCTGCACCTACAACCATTATCATTTACTCAGAATAAGAAGGTATCAAAAGAAAAAGAAAGAACAAATTAAAGAGACTCGCTTTGTCACTACCACATTTTCTAGGAAAGAGTATTTTAGTCTTTTCCTATTTAATTAAATATTGTGCATGGTAAATAATTAATTGTTGTATTATTTAATTGTTGCTAGATGTTATTTAATTATTTTGGACTTATATTAGTGGACCCAACTAGTTTAGTTTGGACCCATGGACCAACATGAATTAATTAGTTAGACTTGGCCCATTTAGAAAGCCCATTGTTAAGGAGATAGATTAAATTAATTAAATCATTAGACTAGAAGCTTCCTCCCTTAATTATTTCTTCATGAGAGGCCCCAAGGGGTACATTGGACATTTCATAATTGCTTGAGGAAGGGGTAGGGGCCGGCCTATTGAAAGAGGGGGGAAATTTCTCTCTCCTCTCATTTTTATTTCAAATCTAGATCTAGAATTTTCCACTACCAAATTCCTTTCATTTCTATTCCAATTCCCCACCAAATTCATTCCAAATTCTTTCCAATTCACCATTAGAAAGTTGAGAAGAAAGGATCTAGAAGGAGAAAGTAAGGATCTACAAAGAGTAGCAATGATCTACAATTTGGAAGCAATTTCATCTCAATTGGAGGTTTCAATGGGAATCCATCTCCCAATAGGTATAATTCAGTTTTTCTCCTTAAAATAGCTTCTAAATCTGAGATTTAATCATGTAAAATCAACCCATATGTATGTACTACCCATAGGACTTGGTTTTGTGTTCATAGGAGACCAATGGAGAAAGTTATGGTACTTTTTGTGTCAATTTTGTGGGAAATCCGAATTGACTTTTGGTTGTGTGTGTCAATTGATCATATAGATCAATTGGACATGTGCTTATGTGTTTGGGGCTAGTGTCGTGTCCACAATTGGGTACGTGTAGGTCGTATCCCAACAATTTGGGGATACGTGTTGTTTTGGGGGTTTTCCCTCCGACACGGGACTTTGTACATGTCGTATTTTGACACGGACACATAGATCTACATTTGACACGGACACATAGATCTACACGGACACATAGATCTACATCTAGTGGGATACGGTGTGATACTCTCCATTTGTGTGTGTTTATGTGTAGATTTAATTATTTATGCTTTAATTCTTGAATTATAATTAGTAAATATATATAGATGTTATATATTTATTTTAGTGTAATTATTATGATATTTATTGTAGCATAGATCTATGTATTTTTTTTATGTGTACTAATATAATGTATAAATATATATGTAGCTTTTTTTACATGCATTTATATATGTTACAACTTATGTTAATAAAATAAATTATATATAAATGTTTTATAAAATATATTTATGTGTTTAAATGAGTAATTATATTAATTATAATTATTATATAATTAATTGTATATAAATGAATGTATTTTTATGTGTGCATTTAGCCATGTTAAAATATGTACATTAGTACATGGAATGTGTATTGTAGCTTTTAATATTTATTTATATGTATAGGATTATGCATATATAAGTATATATTATTTAATTGTTTTATATATATATATATATATATATATATTGATTTATATATTTATATATATTAATATATATATATATATATATATATTTATATATATTATTTACTTTTAGGTGACGGCTGCATTAATGGCAGATTCTGTCATTAAACAGCAGCAGCAGCCGCTGTAGCTCACTGAGCATTTAATGACAGTTCTGTCATTAATGCTGCGGGCGGGTTTTTGAATAGCAGTGACGACGGTTTTCTGTGACAGTTGTTAACTGTCACCAATTAAGTGACAGTGGATTTTTATACAGCGGTTTTGGCGACGGCTTTTGCAGAGACAGTTGGAACTGTCACTAAAGGGTCTGTTTATTGAAAATCAGTATTTTAACACACTGTTTTCAGTGACAGTTAGGCAGTTTTAGTTTATATTTTATATATGATAATTATATATATATATATATGTATATATATATGTATTGTGAGATATAATACTAGTATTGTTATAATTTTAATTGTATAATATATTAGTTTATATATAATATATTATGTATAAGAGTAAATACTATATCTATGTATCTTGAGCATTACTTTGTGTGGGTACCAAGATGGTTCAAAACTATGGTTCCTAATTGTTGTAAATTAATATTCTATATTATTATACATAATTGTTTGATATATACGTATTATATTGTTTACCTTGGATTCACGTATCCGAAGATACGGTATCCTAATATTTTAGATTGTGGTTCCTAGACTTAGATTGTAGTATTTTTGATCCAAGGTTTTGGTACTAGATTTGTGCAACTTAGAAATAGATAGTTGACCATAGTTGACTTTAGAGTTGACTTTTGACCTAGAAGTTGACTAGTTTAACTTGTTCTCTTTTCGGGACCTTGTATTGATGTTGTATTCCATATCTAGGTCTTCGAGGCACCGAGTCAGACATTTGTGAGACTGTTCATTGGACTTCAGGCGAGTGCATTCTCTGATAGTTTCTCATTTATGATATCCTCTATGTTCACTGTATCTAGTGTAGATATCCATGTTCTCTTGACACTATGGTTACACGGATTGGTATATCCGGATCTCGTCATGAGATGTTATTCCTTGGTATATGGTGTATATGGTGCAAGTATTGTTTCATTGGTTATCTTGTACATGTACAGACACCAATTTTCGGGAGGAGTCGCTCTCTTCTTGGGGAATCTAGTGCCATAGCATACCGTGGTTGGATCTATTATACCAGTCGGGGGTGGGGAGTATTAGTATAGATATGTGATCAATATCCCTATTGAATAAAGTACAGATTACAGAATAGTGTTGATCATGCACCGCACGTATGATTAGCCAGACCGTATTGTATCTTGCCCAAGCCGATCACATGTTAAGCTAGTACTCACACACTTAGTCATTAGTATTATTGTTCCATTGGCATATTGTTCATTATTGTATTTATTTCATTGTTCATTATTGTATTTATTTCCAGTATTTCCTTATTGTACATATATCTCTTGTATCTATTGTGCATCTTATTTATCCACAGCTATTTACTATTACATAGTTTTTATCATTAATTAGAACTGCTGTTAGAGATGTACTCTGCTCCTTTCCTGACTGGATATATTTTTCCAGATGACACTGAGGAGTGGTACCCTATCTTTTATGGACCCCAGGATGTTGTGGGTTTAGATTCTGAGACCCTGGCTCAAGAGGGACTTATCCCAACTGAGACAGTTGACCCTGGAGTTGTAGCTTCGTAGTATTCTTTGTACTGGATTTGTCTTCAGCTTATTTGTTACTTCTTCAGACTCATTGATGTATTATTTTAGACTCATGAGTTGTATTGTGACTATTCTATTCTTTATCTGATTCGTGCTCATTTCTATCTTAGTTCTATGATTGACTATACTATCATTATTGGTGGTTCATTAAATTGTTAGATAGATTATCTAGACAGCGTTCTACCGCCGATTCTGCGGCGTAGGTTGGGCGTTGTTTCCGACTAGTACCCTTACACCGGGTGCGGGTCATGACATATTTTTGGTGGTGGCCCATGCAGGTCTAGCTTCACAAAGTATGTGATATCGTGGTAGTGCGACAATTTAGTTGTACTACTATGAGCCTGCGATAGGATATAGGATATAGGCTGAGATACTTAACCACATCTAGGAAAATTCTTTTGATTCAACTATTCTTCTTTGATACTGATACTTGATCTCTTAATCTGTCCTTTCCTTGAGTGTCTTACATCATGTGCCATATTGATCCTCATTCCGTCTTTTTATAAGACATACTCGGAGATACTTGCGGAGGCACGCAAGGTTGAGCGGGATTTGGGTTTGAAGACCAAGAGAGACCGTGATTCTTTTCTGGGGGCCAACGGCAGTGCAGTATCTGCCAAACGTCCTCATTTCCAGTCCAAACCTTTCCAGCAGCAGCCACAACAGAACCAGACTCCAGCTAGAGCACCTTTTCACCAGGCACCTCAGTAGCAGAGACAGTTACAATAAGCTCCATACAACTACTGCAAGAAGCCCGGCTACATCTGAGAAGTTTGCAGGAGGAGGCTAGGAGTTTATTTGTATTGTGGTACTGAAGGGCATCAATCGAGGGAGTGTCCTCGTCGTGCAGTTCAGGGAGAAGCTCCAGCTCCGAGGGCACAGACGAGACCACCTGCAGCACAGCCGAGGGGACCGCTTCCAACACAGCAGCATTGTTTTGTCCAGCATCAACAGTAGGGAGGTGCTCGACAGGGACGAGCGTTTGCTATGACCGTCGAGGAGGATGAACCCACCGGAGATGTCATCGCAGGTTCTATTCTTTTTTATTCCATTCCAGCTTTAGCTTTGTTTGATAGTGGTGCTTTCCATAGTTTTGTATCTGTTTCTTTTGCTCTAAAGCATGGTTTGGTAGCTGAGTCTTTGTTTAGGACTTGCAAGATCATGACCGGGGGAGACATTATCCTGGTTAATGATATTTGTAAGGATCGGAGAGTTACTCTGGGAGGCCGGGAGTTGAGTGCGTGTCTACTTGTAATGCCACTTTCGAGCTATGACATTATACTCGGGATGGATTGGTTGAGTAGGCACCGTGCTAGCATAGATTTTAGAGGAGGTAGAGTTTTGTTTGGTCCGCCAGGAGAGCCAGAGTTCGAGTTTGCTAGAGGAGCTGCAGAGCAAGGCGAAGGCATTATTTGTGGAGCTATGGTGGAAGACAAGGAGTTGCCGCATCCGTTGATAGCAGAGTTCTTGGATGTGTTTCCTGAGGAATTGCCAGGATTGCCGCCAGATTGAGATGTTAAATTTTCTATAGACTTGGTGCCAGGTGCAGAACCAATTTCGCAGCATGTCTATTGAGTAAACAACAACGAGCTAGTCGAGTTGAAGAAGCAGGTGGACGAATTGCAGGATAAGGGGTTTATCAGATCAAGTTCTTCACCATGGGGAGCCCCGGTATTGTTTGTACCGAAGAAGGATGGATCGGTGCGCATGTACATTGATTACAGGGCTTTGAATGATCTCACTATCAAGAATAAGTATCCTTTGCCACGGATTGATGATCTGTTTGATCAATTGGGTGGTACCAAGGTATTTTCTAAGATAGATTTGAGATCAGGCTACCATCAGGTGAAGGTGAAGCCAGAGGACATACCGAAGACTGCTTTTAGAACTCGGTATGGTCAGTACGAGTTTATGGTGATATCGTTTGGTTTGACTAATGCACCGACGGTATTTATGAACTTGATGAACAAGGTGTTCCACCAGTACCTTGACAAGTTCGTGGTGGTGTTCATCGACGACATACTCATATACTCGAGGACACCGGAGGAGCATGAGGAGCATTTGAGGATTGTGTTGGAGGTGCTGAGGAAGGAGAAGCTGTATGGGAAGTTGTCCAAGTATGAGTTTTTCTTGGACAAGGTGGAGTTCTTGGGGCATGTTATGACTGGTGATGGTATTTCAGTAGATCCGAAGAAGATTTCAGCAGTGGAATCTTAGAAGACTCCGAGTTCGGTAGCAGAGATCAGGAGTTTCTTGGGATTGGCAGGCTACTACAGGAAGTTTGTGCAAGATTTTTCGAGGATTGCCGAGCCGATGACCAGACTCACAAGGAAGGATGTGGAGTTTGTTTGGACGGAGGATTGCCAGGTTGCTTTTGAGGAGTTAAAGAAAAGGTTGATGTCTGCTCCTATTTTGACATTTCCATCAGGATCCGGAGGTTTCACTATTTATAGTGATGCATCGGGGAAGGGTTTGGGTTGTGTTCTTTAGCAGCATGGGAAAATGATTGCCTATGCATCCAGGCAACTGCGTCCTCATGAAAAGAACTATCCTACCCATAATTTGGAGTTGGCAGCCGTCATATTCGCCCTGAAGTTGTGGAAATATTATTTGTACGGAGAGCGTGTGGAGATCTTCACAGACCACAAAAGCTTGAAGTACGTTTTCACGCAGAAGGAGTTGAACATGAGGTAGCATCGGTGGTTGGAACTGATGAAGGATTTTGATATCTCTTTGCAATATCATCCTGAGAAAGCCAATGTAGTTGCTGATGCTTTGAGCAGGTATCCGGTAGCTATGTTCTTAACACTGGATCGATATTTGTTGGAGGACTTGGAGAGCTTGGGCATTGAGGTGATTTTTCTTGGGTGTGCTATACAGATATAGGGACTACAGATACATTCAGATCTGATGGACAGGATCAAGGCAGCACAGTATGATGATGTATCTCTAAGGAGTATCAGAGCTCAGGTGAGAGCAAGATTGGAGGATAATTTTGCTATTGCAGAGGATGGATCTTTGAGGCATGGAGTTAGATTATGTGTGCCTAGTGGGGAGTTGCGTGAGGAGGTGTTGCAGGAAGCGCATCGCTCTCAGTATTCCATACATCCAGGTGCTAACAAGATGTATCGGGATATGCGAGAGAGTGTGTAGTGGTATGGCATGAAGAGGAAAGTGGCACAGTTTGTATCCAGATGCTTAGTGTGCTAGCAAGTGAAAGCCGAGAGGCAGAGGCCAGGAGGTTTACTTCAGCCATTACCCATTCCAGAGTGGAAGTGGGAACACATTACTATGGATTTTGTGTTCGGACTTCCACGATCTCCAGGAGGGAAAGACGCAATTTGGATCATTATTGATAGGTTGACCAAGTCGGCCCATTTCTTGCCTTTCAACGTAAGTTTGTCTACGGAGAAGCTGGCAGAGATGTATGTGAGGCAGATCGTTAGGATACATGGAGTTCCCGTCAGCATAGTCTCAGATCGAGATAGTCGTTTCACTTCTCATTTCTGGAGGAGTCTGTAGGAGAGTTTGGGCACTCAGCTCAAATTCAGTACTGCATATCATCCCCAGACAGATGGGCAGTCTGAGAGGACTATCCAGACTCTCGAGGATATGTTGCACACTTTTGTACTAGATTTCGGGGGTTCTTGGGAGGACCATCTCCATTTGGTAGAGTTTGCTTACAACAACAGTTACCAGGCCAGTATAGAGATGTCACCGTTTGAAGCTCTATATGGTCGGAGGTGTCGTACTCCTTTGTCTTGGAATAATGTTGGAGAGAGAGTTTTGCTTGGGCCAGAGATGGTTGTGGATGCAACAGAGAAGGTTCAGTTGATCAGAGACAGACTTTGAGTGGCGCAGGACAGACAACGGCATTGGGCCGATAGCCATCGGAGACCTTTGGAGTTCGAGGTATAGTTTAGATTTTGTTTGTGCTTGTTCTTGTTTGTTATAGATTAAGTTCTTAAGATGGTGTTTTGTTATAGGTGAGTAGTTTGGTGTTTCTGAGGATTTCTTCGACAGGAGGCACGATTTGTTTCGGTGGAGGCAGAAAGCTTAGTTCGCGATTCATCGGACCTTTCACTATTCTAGAGAGGGTCGATGCAGTTGCTTATAGATTAGACTTGCTACCTGCATTAGAGGGAGTGCACAACGTGTTTCATGTGTCGCAGTTGAGACGATACGTGGCAGATCCTAGTCATGTATTGGATCACTCAGAGATAGAGGTAGGCCCTACTCTTAGCTATCCAGAGCAGCCAGTTGAGATTCTGGATCGGAGAGAGAAGGTGCTGAGGAACCAGACTATTCCTTTGGTGCACGTCGCATGGAGGCATTACTCTCCGGGGGAGTCTACCTGGTAGAGAGAGGATGAAATGCGAGAGCGTTATCCATATTTGTTTGTACCTTGAGGTATGTTATTTTCTAGTTATGCTCTGTTCATTAGTTAGTTGTGATTCTTTAGTTCTGTTCTGTGATTTTCTGGGGGTAGTTTTGATCTTTGAATTTCGAGGACAAAATTTTTTAAGGAGGGTAGACTTGTCACTACCACATTTTCTAGGAAAGGGTATTTTAGTCTTTTCCTATTTAATTAAATATTATGCATGGTAAATAATTAATTGTTATATTATTTAATTATTGCTAGATGTTATTTAATTATTTTGGACTTATATTAGTGGACCCAACTAGTTTAGTTTGGACCCATGGACCAACATGAATTAATTTGTTAGACTTTGCCCATTTAGAAAGCCCATTGTTAAGGAGATGGATTAAATTAATTAAATCATTAGACTAGAAGCTTCATTCCTTAATTATTTTTTCATGAGAGGCCCCAAGGGGTACATTGGACATTTCATAATTGCTTGAGGAAGGGGTAGGGGCCGGCCTATTAAAAGAGGGGAAAAATTTCTCTCTCCTCTCATTTTTATTTCAAATCTAGATCTAGAATTTCCCACTACCAAATTTCTTTCATTTCCATTCCAATTTTCCACCAAATTCATTCCAAATTCTTTTCAATTCACCATTAGAAAGTTGAGAAGAAAGGATCTAGAAAGAGGAAGCAAGAATCTACAAAGATGAGCAAGGATCTATAATTTGGAAGCAATTTCATCTCAATTGGAGGTTTCATTGGGAATTCATCTCCTAATAGGTATAATTCAGTTTTTCCCCTTAATATAGTTTCTAAATCTGAGATTTAATCATGTAAAATCAACCCATATGTATGTACTATTCATAGGACTTGGTTTTGTGTTCATAGGAGACTCATGGAGAAAGTTATGGTACTTTTTGTGTCAATTTTGTGGGAATTCCGAATTAACTTTTTGTTGTGTGTGTCAATTGATCCTATAGATCAATTGGGCATGTGCTTATGTGTTTGGGGCTAGTATCGTGTCTATAATTGGGTACGTGTAGGTCGTATCCCAATAATTTGGTGATACGTGTTGTTTTGGGAGTTTTTCCTCCGACACGGGACTTTGTACATGTCGTATTTTAACACGGACACAGAGATCTACATTTGACACTTTAATTTGTTCATAAATAATATTTGTAACTTGTTTGTGTCCCTTGGGGTGCAATTGGTTGTGTGTTCGGCTCGTGTCGCATGCGTATCCTATATCTAGTGGGATACGATGTGATACTCTCCATTTGTGTGTGTTTATGTGTAGATCTAATTATTTATGCTTTAATTCTTGAATTATAATTAGTAAATATATATAGATGTTATATATTTATTTTAGTGTAATTATTATGATATTTATTGTAGCATAGATCTATGTATTTTTTTTATGTGTACTAATATACTGTATAAATATATATGTAGCTTTCTTTACATGCATTTATATATGTTACAACTTATGTTAATAAAATAAATTATATATAAATGTTTTATAAAATATATTTATGTGTTTAAATGAGTAATTATATTAATTATAATTATTATATAATTAATTGTATATAATAAATGTATTTTTATGTGTGCATTTAGCCATGTTAAAATATGTACATTAGTACATGGAATGTGTATTGTAGCTTTTAATATTTATTTATATGTATAGGATTATGTATATATAAGTATATATTATTTAATTGTTATATATATATATATATATATATATTTATATATATATTAATATATATATATATATTTATATATATTATTTACTTTTAGGTGACGGTTGCATTAATGACAGATTCTGTCATTAAACAGTAGCAGTAGCCGCTGTAGCTCACTGAGCATTTAATGACAGTTCTGTCATTAATGCTGCGGGCGGGTTTTTGAATAGCAGTGGCGACGGTTTTCTGTGACAGTTGTTAACTGTCACCAATTAAGTGTCAGTGGGTTTTTATACAGCAGTTTTGGTGACGGATTTTGCAGTGACAGTTGGAACTGTCACTAAAGGGTCTGTTTATTGAAAATCAGTGTTTTAACACACTGTTTTCAGTGACAGTTAGACAGTTTTAGTTTATATTTTATATATGATAATTATATATATATATATATATGTATATATATATGTATTGTGAGATATAATACTAGTATTGTTATAATTTTAATTGTATAATATATTAGTTTATATATAATATATTATGTATAAGAGTAAATACTATATCTATGTATCTTGAGCATTACTTTGTGTGGGTACCAAGATGGTTCAAAACTATGGTTCCTAATTATTGTAAATTAATATTCTATATTATTATACATAATTGTTTGATATATACGTATTATATTGTTTACCTTGGATTCACGTCTCCGAAGATACGGTATCCTAATATTTTAGATTGTGGTTCCTAGGACTTAGATTGTAGTATTTTTGATCCAAGATTTTGGTACTAGATTTGTGCAACCTAGAAATAGATAGTTGACCATAGTTGACTTTAGTTGACTTTAGAGTTGACCATAGTTGACTTTTGACCTAGAAGTTGACTAGTTTAACTTGTTCTTTTTTCGGGACCTTATATTGATGTTGTATTCCATATCTAGGTCTTCGAGGCACCGAGTCAGACATCTGTGAGACTGTTCATTGGACTTCAGGCGAGTACATTCTCTGATAGTTTCTCATTTATGATATCCTCTATGTTCACTGTATCTAGTGTAGATATCCATGTTCTCTTGACACTATGGTTACACGGATTGGTATATCCGGATCTCGTCATGAGATGTTATTCCTTGGTATATGGTGTATATGGTGCAAGTATTGTTTCATTGGTTATCTTGTACATGTACAGACACCGATTTTTGGGAGGAGTCGCTCTCTTCTTGGGGAATCTAGTGCCATAGTATACCGTGGTTGGATCTATTATACCAGTCGGGGGTGGGGAGTATTAGTATAGATATGTGATCAATATCCCTATTGAATAAAGTACAGATTACAGAATAGTATTGATCATGCACCGCACGTATGATTAGCCAGACCGTATTGCATCTTGCCCAAGTCGATCACATGTTAAGCTAGTACTCACACACTTAGTCATTAGTATTATTGTTCCATAGATTATCTAGACAGCGTTCTACCGCCGATTCTGCGGCGTAGGCTGGACGTTGTTTTCGACTAGTACCCTTACACCGGGTGCGGGTCATGACACGTTTGGTCGCAGACGGTTGTGCACAAGCTTGATTTCCTACGGACGGGACGTCGGGTATCGGGATCAATCCGGCCTAGGAGGAAATCCGTTAGTTGTGCTAGTTATAGCTAGCACGGATAAGTTCGGTCAGTCGTCGTGGCACCGAGACCACCTTCTTACTGCGACTATGTCCATAATGGCGTGTAGGCCAGCAACCCGTTCATATAGATTATGTCAGTCTTGGTTACGGCAATCCGCATGCGAGTCATTGCATTGCGTCTAAGAAATATGAATTCAAGTAACCTAAGAAATGAGCAAGTAATCTGAGTAGCCTGAGTTTTGCAATTATTTGAATAATCTGAGTAACAAAGTAACTTGTTTTTCATAATTTAAGCAAACTCGTGCACCTGACTTAGAACACGCTCGTAGCATACATATGTTTGCTATGCGATTCCTTGGATATCAGTATATATGTATATTCATGTTTGGTTTAACTTGGTTGCATTGGACAAGGAAGGAAGAATGGTAAGTTGGTAAGTCTCGTCGTGTTCCATTTTATATCGCACGGTGCACTGCCACATGGTATAGGCTTTTCATTATGTCATAAAACTGATCCTAAGGCAAGACTAGAAAGATAACTAAATAGTTGGTGCACAGAACCTATATAACGTGTTTGAATTTATCGAGCGGGCAGAAAGCCTCTCCACCAGTGCATTCATGTACTGATAACCCACCAGATTGCTTGTAGGGTGCAGAAGAACCTCGTTCGGTGCAAAAAACCCTTCGTGTGTGCTAAGGCATGGAGTTTGCTTTGGAGCCTTGGAGCGTTGCGTCCGGAACTGAAGCACATATACAAGACATAATATTGGAACATCGCCTATATATCATTCCACAAATATAGCCACTTGGCACGCTTTTACTGTTTTGAGAGAGAATGACTTGAGCGACTTGTAATCTCGGCCTAACGCCGCTTGTAACACTTGTTCAATATCAATAAAGAGCTTGTTTACTTCTATACTTTTGTTATTCAATGCTTCCGCTATTGATGACTCTACGAAATTGTCACCAATCGCTTGTACGCTTCTTATTCCAATGTACTCGGACTATCTGTGCGACTTTGTGGTTTAGACATTTCATCGCCTGTTCAGATCATGGCTTTGCACGGGCGCAGCTTGAGCTCGTGTGGCATCATGTCCAGATAGCAAAGATCATCTCGCGGGAGCACTGGCACGGTAATTCGCACCTAGCGGGGATGGCCGATTACCTACGAAAGAATGGGGCATGATATATTGGTATCAGAGCATGGCTTTACGCCTTTAGATTTCATACCAATTTTCTCAGTTTCAAAATCTCGTTCGTGGGTTATGTGCATACACTCTCTCTCATTGACCCGATTGGAATATTTAATATAATGAGTCTAAATATTTTCAAAAAGTGTATGTGAATGATATGATTGCTTGTACTGGATAGGAATGCAAAGACCCTCGTTTCAACCTGTGTTAGACTTCGTAGGAATAGACTCGTGCTAAAATTTGCAAGTTATATGCGAACCCAGATACCTATATATGATTACCCACTTGGTTAGTGTGTGAAATAGAATATCGTTCGGACGGTTAGCTATGCACACAACCTTTCGGCTAAGTTGTGTTGAGTATCGTGCGCCAAGACTCTTTTGGTGAAAGCTAGTTGCAAGCGAGATTGGAATATCATTCAGATAAGGATAAGTCAAACATAGAATGGTAACCGATATAAACATTATCACTTTATCTCTAAGGTGAATATAGAGATCGTGCTTGGATTTTTAGAAATAGCTTAAACAGTATTTTATGTCGGAAGATACAAATCAAACATGGTTTACTTGGATGACTATCAACATGATATATACGAGACTAAGAATTATCAGGCGATGCTAGGTATCATGCAAGAATTCTAAGAAACGACTTGGTGAATATGCTAGCTAGTGATGCGAACACGAATGGGGATTTAATTGGGTGACTCATTTTCTGAGTGGTGTATGGTTCATTTTGGAAATATTGAAATAAATTCATTGGTCTCGTGCAATAGTTGGATTGAACGAATTGAGAATGTCTTGAACAAGTGATAAGGCTTATATCAAATAGGTATTCAAGTAATGAAATCAATATCTTGGTCAAGGAAACTTGGTCAAAACTTGATGGATCATGCGAGCGATTTTAAATGTAATCAAACGGATTGAAACTTGAGTAGTATATCGCTCGATAGAAGTTAGCCTGAGAAATGAATATTGTGGTTCTATGAAAGAGGTAAGCGATAATAGATTCGATCTCGAGTTTAAAAGAATGATCTTGAATCTAGTTCGAAAAGATAACTCTCGACAATCAGTCCCAGCGAGAACGATTATCCTGCGGGAGCACCGGCGTGGTAATTTTACGTACGGTGGGGATAATCAAAATCACGAAAATATGTTCGGTGAATATTCCAAACGAACTCGATGAATGGAACGTATCAAAAGTGAATAGACTTTGGCTTGAATATTTGAACTTAGTTGCTTGAGGAATGCTAGAAGTAAGACTATGGATTTATCAAACGGTAACATTGAAGTTAGATGATTTTACTAGACGAATTATAATCACGACATGATCGGACATGACTTAATAGATTTTACATATAACTTGGATGGAGCGAAGTAAAATATTAAGGTGTCTCGATTGTTTTGAAGATAACCATAACGTTCGACATTCTTGTTTTGTGTGAGCGTAACTCTATGCTCGTACATGCTTTACGCCCGAATTAGGGCGATTATCCAGCGAGAGCGTTGGCGTGATGATCTTACGTCCAACGAGGATGATCAAACTTGCGGGAGACCGGAGTGTGACAACTAATGGATCATCTTGACTTGTGGTTTGACATGATAAGACAAAATTGAAAATATAAGTGAATCGGAAGGGTTTCAAGGATAAGTTAGCCTAGAACCGGAGTAAGTCACACTTGATGGTTTCATAAACGGATACATGAATCTTGTTGGACGACTTGGAGTTTATGATTGAGATCAAAGTTTTAGAACTGAATCATGGATTGGTGGTCTAGATTTAGAATGGATATATGGATTATATCAAAACATGTTTGAAGGAGATAGACTATGTGAATTGCTAGCCTTGTCATGCGACTTGGATATACCATGGATTCGACTGAACGGACTCGAATCCTGTACAAACGAATATTTTATTGTGAGTAGGATAATATGTGCTCGATGTTTAAAATTTTGAGTAAAATAAGCTTGGGTAGAATATTTCGTGAAAATGAATAATGGTTTGACCTTAGGAATTGGGGCGAGCATCGTGCGATGAATTTACACGATGAATCGTGTGCTTAAACTTGTACCTATGACCTTATGAGCTTACCTAGTAATTAGGCAGACGACCCTGTACCGATTGAAAGAACCTGTGTAACCGACTCTAAATTATTGCTTGAATAAACCATAGAACTGGGGCAACAAGACTTAGAGTTAGACTTAGAACGGTAAGTGTGTGCCATGTTTAACACAAACAGAATGTACGAATGGACGTGGACACTAGTCGATTGATCGGATAGATCGTGCTTAACAGTAGTGCAAAGCTTAATTGAGTCGAAATGGAAATGACTTAGAATTTTATTGACCCTGTCGAAAATATCATTATGATTCATAAGACGAGAACCCTTGAGATTTTCGCAAGTAGCTTGTCCGATTTTACTATCTCTAAGTTTGGATGAATGTATATGTTTGGGAGATGCCTTGAACGTGTGCACGATCTAAGACTCAATGATATATTGAACTCGAGTGCAAAGACTTCGCTATCACTAAGTTGGTTGACATACATATTTTTGAATGACGCTTTGGATATGTGCACGATCTAGACTCGCGATATACTGATCTCGAATGCTAGTGCAAGTAAATATGTTAGATTCACATGGACAAGTATATCAATTTGGATATGTTTGCCTCAAACTTAGATCATTATTCAAATGGATTATAACATACCCCGCATTAAGCTATATATTCCGCGCTAAGGAAAAATAGAGACCGAGTCAGAACTTGGATTAAATGATAGAGTCATTCAATGAGACTGACCCAGGAGACACGAAACACGGTATAAAGAAAGAGTAGGAAATTGTGTTCGAATGGATCTAGTGGTACTAATTGTTATGCTTGATATAGATTCGATAATGCGATAGAACGGTTTACGCTCAAGAAGTCTCGAGGATGAGACTTTTTTTGAGTGGTGTATAATGTAACGACCCGTTCAATTCAAGTGAACAGCTGATTCAAATACCGCAAGTACAATGACCCGACCCGCTTTGCTCAACGAGAAGACGCATTTAAGGCAAAGGATTCCAGACTTGACCCTTCAGGAGTTCAGACTTAAACTTTCAAAGGCTCGCTCGGAGTATCGCTCGACCGAGGTGAATCATCGCTAAGGTGGGTGGCTACGATGAACTTGTCTTTGCTTAGCCAGCACACTTAAAATATGGACGATACATGCTAGTCGCCAGGTGAATCACCCCCTGCATGCTAATAAAGAATACAACACACCTAGCTAAGGGAATAAACCCATATTGTATTGCTTGTGTTAGAACATGGAAATAAAATTTGGCTCATAATTGGGACCCTCGCATGCTACCTTTGCTTTTTGCAAGTAGACCCCGCTATACCCCGAGTATATTGTTATTTGCTCTTCGTAGGGCATTGTTTCACTTGTTTACACTACACGCCTTATGAATTATGTCGTTCGATATCTCCCAGTACGGCTTCACTCCTTGCACTACCTCTTAGACCGTGCTAATGTAAATGCTTATGTTTCTAAATGTATGCTTGCCGTCTTACATCGTAACTTGTACTCGTTTGCCTCGTTTCAATGCTTGTCACATAATTCATGCCACGGCCTAGAACACAACACGAAATATGATTCACTCACCTGAGACAGGAAGGCTATCAAAATAGTCATTCCAAGCCAAGTAATAGAAAACATGGAACAGCTTCAGGATCGTTGGGTCGCCAGGGTAGTTCCCATACTGGAAGCTGTAAAGATGATAAGAAAACTTAAAAGTAAGTTGCAAGTAAAAGAATGACTGAATCGAACGACACTAAAGAACGACACTGAGTGAATGGCACTAAAGGAATGACTCGAGGAGCCCGTAGCGAATAAAGATGCAAGGAACCAATAAGTTAGGAACAGCCTGGGGTGGCTTGTAGCGAGGCTCAATACCTGCACCTATAACCATTGTCGTTTACTCGTAATAAAAAGATATCAAAAAAAAGAAAAAATTAAAGAGACTCACTTGGTCGTGGACGCTTGTACCCAAGCTTGATTTTTTACAGACGGGGCGTTGGGGCACCGGGATCGATCCAGCCTAGGAGAAAATCTGTCAGTCGCGCTAGTTGTAGCTAGCACGGATAAATTTGGTCATTCATCGGGGCACCGGGGCTACCGTCTTATTGCGACTAGGCCAGTGACCCGTTCATATAGATTATGCCAGGCTCGGTTGGGGCAATCCACATGCGAGTCATTTTATTGCGTCTAAGAAATCTAAATTCAAGTAACTTGAGAAATGAGCAAGTAATCTGACTAGCTTGAGTTTTGCAATCATTTGAATAATCTTAGTAACAAAGTAACTTTTGTTTCATAATTTAAGCAAACTCGTGCACTTGACTTAGAACACGCTCGTAGCATACATGTGTTTGCTATGTGATTCCTTGGATTTCAGTATATGTGTTTATTCATGTTTGGTTTAACTTAGTTGCCTTGGACAGGGAAGAAAGAATGGTAATTTTTCGTCGTATTCCTTTTTATATCGCACGGTGCACTGCCACACAGGATAGGCTTTTTATTATGCCATGAAAGTGATCCTAAGGCAAGACTAGAAAGATAACTAAATAGTTGGTGCACGGAACCTATATAACGTGTTTAGATTTGTCGAGCGGGCGAGAAGCCTCCCCACCAGTGCATTCATGTACTGATAACCCACCTGATTG
Source organism: Iris macrosiphon (assembly GCA_036927795.1). Lineage (NCBI taxonomy): Eukaryota > Viridiplantae > Streptophyta > Magnoliopsida > Asparagales > Iridaceae > Iris > Iris macrosiphon. Next base: position 13,611,289 of record JAYESA010000014.1, read on the forward strand.
CTTGCATGGTGCGGGAGAACCTATTTTGGTGCGAAAACTCCTTCGTGCATGCTTAGACGTGGAGTTCGCTCTGGAGCCTTAGAGAATTGCGTCCGGATCTGAAGCACATATACAAGACATAATGTTGGAACATTGCCTATGTATCATTCCACAAATGCAGCCACTTGGCACACTTTTACTATTTCGAGAGAGAAGGACTTGAGCGACTTGTAATCTCGACCTAGTGCCACTTGTAACACTTGTTCAATATCAATAAAGAGCTTATTTTACTTCTATACTTGTGTTATTCAATGCTTCCGCTATTGATGACTCTGTGAACTTGTTACCAATCACCTGTACGCTTCTTATTTCGCAGCAATCAGACTATCTGTGCGACTCTGTGGTTTTGATATTTTATCGTATGTTCGGATCATGGCCTTGCACGGGCGCAGCTTGAGCTCATGCGGCATCACGTCCAGATGGGAAAGATTGTCCCGCGGGAGCGTTGGCATGGTGATTCGCGTCTAGCGGGGACGGCCGAATATCTACGGGAGATCGGGGCATGACATAGTGCGAGGAGTAAAACCATACAGAGACATATTGGACGGCATAATATATACGACGAGCAATGTAAATGTCATGCCCCGCTCCAGAATATTGGATAAATACAGGGACTAACATGGCCAACCGCACCTTGCAGAATACCGAAGTAAGCCGCAAAGTGTTAAGGTTGTCTAGAAGACAGATGGGTGAACTCTAGCATGTTATGACGTTAGTCCTAAGGCTGACAAATCCTAGTATCTCAATCTAGTAACACAAGTACAAGAGTATATCATATATGAAAGTAAAAAGGCATCCCAAATTACATACCACATATGATCATGAAGCTAGTGAATACAAAATGCTGCACTAGCAGAGTATAATTATACATGATCAAATATACCAGCCATGGTCTAATATATACATCATGTTGACCGTAGTCTCAAAAATATAAGGAGCTAACTCTGCCCCTTTCTAAACACCATAAAATAAAGTAATCAAGACGAGGGGTGGAAAAAGGAAACCCACTCGCGAGCTTCGGCCGCAGTCCTACGAGTGCGAGCTATCTTACTGAAAGCGCTGTAGATCCTGGTTCTCTTCGGGGTAACCTGGCCATGCAAATTCAGTGGAGTCAGAAACCCAAGCAACAAGTACCACAAAGGAGCTTGAGGTGATAAACCAAACACATCACAACATAAGCAGAAAGAGACATAAAATAAATAAATATTGATCTAGACTTGTACGGTACCAATGTAGTTATCTCAAGAATAATACTGGAAGAACTGATAACAAGTACAAAAATAAAAGTAAGGCGACAAGTGGTAAGAGAGCATAGGAACTACTCAGGATCAGGACCACAACTCTTAAACCAAATAAGGACCAGGATCGTAGACCTTCACCCGAGCAAAAATTAGTACCCTAACCACGTGCCGGGAGAAAATAAAATAAGAAGAGCGAGCTATAATGAAAGTAACATCATTCATCGTACGGCCAAATAACTTTACGGTTTGCTATGATTAATTAGCTAGGGTTATCACAGATATTAATTACTTAATGCATATTTTAAGAATATCCCTAACACCGGCACTGCAGTTAACACGGATGGCCAAGGGTACGCTTGTCTAGTAAACTTAAATGAACATTCAACATCACAACAACACAACTAGTTACTTGTTATAAACAGAAATTAAACTTATAAGCCTAAACTTAAACTTGTGATCATAAACTTCCTTTATAAACATAAACTTGTCTTGTAACATAAACTTTTATATAAACTTGTCTTGTAAATGCCGCAGCACGCATAAACTTGGTCAGTCATGGAGCCCTTGCCTAGCAGGGTTGGTCCATGCTGCATAGGGCCCTTAGAGATCGGGGTAGCCGGTAGCGCAATATTCTTCCCTCCTAATGATCTAGGTAAATCTTATCTTGTTTAATCATTACTAAATTATTTTAAGTTCTCAAGTCATGGACACTTGAGAACTCTCTAGAATGACGAGTCACGAGTACGAGCTTTTCACGAGTTATCATATTTGTGAACCGCGATACATTAGGCAAAACTCACACTCGATTGCCTGATGCCAATGAAATAGATTTTCATATGCAAATATTTTTACGGTATCGTGAGGATTATAAACTTGTACATAAACTGGTCTGGTGAACTTACATGCAAAACTGGTCTGGTAACATAAACTTGTGTCAACATAAGGAAGCACACAACAATAATCACTAAAAGGAACTAGCAAACAAACATAATTAAAATAAACATAAAATATGCACATGGATTTCTGGCCTCATGCGCCCATTGGCCGCATGGACTCACTGGATGCATGGACTTACTGGCCGCATACACCCACTGGCCACACGCTCCTAGCAGAGTCTACTCTTGGGGACAAGTACTAAGTGATGGGTCATAAAGGCGTATCAGAGAAGTGACTAAAAGTGATTGATGTGACATGTCATGAATGCGTGTCAGAGAAAAGACAAAAGCATAAAAGGTGTGCACGAAAAGGACGTGCAGGAAAAATACACATATGTCGCTTCTAATTCAAATGACAAACGGGCCGCATGGGCTCACTGGATGCATGAAAAACTGACTGCATGAGTTTCTGGCCGCATAGACAACTTGCCCTCTGGAAAATCTTATGCGTTCAGTACTCTATGCATTCACCTTAGGGACGCATATGCAGAGACAGTCATGCGCCCCTAACAAGATAGGCATCATGCTGAAAAGGGAGCATGAAGTTGGGCACATGGAACTCCTCTGTCCTAAAATAGCACAACTCCATGGAGAGAGCTCCAAAAATCCTAAAATTTGTTTCCTTCATAAAAATTCCATTTTAACTCTGAATAAAGCAAACCAAAAGCCAAAATGCTAAAAATAGAATGCTCTAACACCCAGGAAAACTATTTTTCTAAAACATCATGTTTTAATAGATCAAAACCATAAAAAAAATATGGAATCCATGAAACCCTAATCTTTAAAACTAAGATATACAAATATCTATACATCAAAATCCAAAAGTCCAAGAACTAAATATGATCAGCAACTCAAGGAGAACATTTTTTATCAAATATATTTTTAAAACAACATATATATGAAAAATATAAAAAATTATGACTTCACCATTGAGCAAGATGTATTTTCCTTGGTTGGCTCTGAGCCTCTACCTCTCACGGTCCAAGTCACAGTAACTTCTCCCTAGGGCTAGGGTTTGGCTAGAGGGGGCTTGAATGAGAGAAGGAAGAAGGAAGCAAGTGGAATGAGAAAATGAGTGAGGAGAGAGAAAATACTCATATATATATATAATAAGAGTAAAGGGGATGGTTTAGTCATGGGTTCACCCAAAATATACTGAACCAAGTGTCCATTCTAAATGCGGGTCCTGAACTGGGTCTATGGCAATGCCAATGGGTATTCTACCGGTCTTCGGTAGTCTCTCTCAACAACAGAAAATAACAATAAGTAAAATGAAAGAAACCAACAACAACAAAAATAAAACAGGGATACATTATCAGAAAAAATTAAATTCTAAAAATTCAAGAAATACTAAATCTGGAATCAAGTGTGACATCTTTACCCTCTTTAGAAAAATTCTGTCCTCAAAATTTTACCAAGGCTAGTCGAGCTGGAACACACGAGAAAGCTTAGGAAATCACAAGCCACTAATCAAAGGATTATACTAAGCAAATAACTAAAAATAGAAAAGATAGTTGTAGAAGTAACTAATGAATAAATGCGCAGAAGCAACACAAAGAAAAAATTGAGGCATATCGATACATATACTCCTGAGTCAGTCAAATAGGAACTCGTCCTCACTTGCCTACGCTGACTCACACAAATAGACAAGAGCCAAGCCTGGAGGTAAGTCGGTACCAATGATTATATCGAGGACATGACTCTAATCTAGGATATAACTTCGTAGTCGGGACACATGATAGACATTACGTACCACGAGATACAAAGACAGAAGAGCGAGACAAAAAACTCATATTTGCCCAATGAAAGGATCGAAACGACTAATGTATTTCAAACGGGTCGAAACACGAGATCGTTCGACAGAAACCCAAGAATAAGATAATCTACAGAAAGATCGAAAATCTCACCTATAATTGTAGCATCTTCTGGTAACAACTGCTCTAGGTTGCCAAATATTTCGTCAGGCCATCGTCCAGGGGCCGTGGCTCTAACTTGTTGCTGGTTCTATCTTGCTGGTTGGGCTTGCTAGACTTACGCAAACTATACCGAACATTGCTGCTGGAACTGTTGAGTCTGCATTAGGAAGAGGACGCCGGGCTAGTGGTCGAACTACTAATGCTGGACCTTGCGTGTCACGCTCCGATCTCCCGCAGGCTAAATCGGCCATTCCCACTAGGCGAGAATCACCGCGCCAGCGCTCCCGTGAAACGATCGCTTTGACCCATCCGGGCGTGATGCCGTACGAGCGTGAGCCACGACCGTGCAAGACCGTGGTTTATTGGCTGGCGGTAAGAGTTCTAAGCCACAGAGTCGAACAGATTGTCCAAGTATAGCGGAGTCATAAACGCATAGCGATTTGGTAACCAGTTTACTGAGTCGACAATATAGCGGAAGCATTGAATAACATAAGTTAAAGTAAAACAACTCTTTTATTGATATAAACGAGTGTTACAGGCGGCGTATAGACGAGATTACAAGTCGCTCAAGCCTCTCTCTCTGAAACAGTAAAAGCGTGCCAAGTGGCTACAATTGTGGAATGATTGTAGAGATGATGTTCAGGCTATGTTCTAATATTATGTCTTGTATATATGCTTTTGTTCCGGACGCAGCGCCCCAAGGCTTCAAAGTGAACTCCTGGCCTTAGAACGCACGAAGGAGGCATCCGCACCGAACGAGGTTCTCCCGCACCCTACAAACGATCTGGTGGGTTATCAGTACATTGAATGCACTGGTGGGGAAGCTACTTGCCCGCTTGACAAATCCAAACACGTAATATAAGTTCCGTGCACCAACTATTATGTTGTCTTTCTAGTTGCCTTAGGATCAGTTTCATGCAAGGATTGAATAGCCTATTTCGTGTGGCAGTGCGCCGTACGACATGAGAGAAAACATGATGAGACTTACCAACTTACCATTTGGCCTTCCCTGTCTAAGGCAAATATTATTAATTCAAGCACGGGCAAGTATAAACATTCAGGGACATTTATAATAAAAACCAAAGCAATAGCATATGTAAACACGAGAGTCATTGTATCATGATCGTTCAAGTGCACAGTTGTTCTTTGATGCGATGCAATGACTCGCATACGGATAGCCGCTAAGCGAGGATGACTTATCTATATGACAATTGTCACTGGCATAGCCATAAAGGACGAGTTATAGTCACGGGATAGAAAATGCTATGCGACGCAGGTAGCTAGCCCCGCCACATGCCATCTTCATCCTCAATTCCAATTGACTAATCCATATATTCCGTCCGGATCGGATCGGTCCTAGTGCCCCGGCGGCCGTCCGCAAAACCTCCAAAACCTTATGCACCAAGTTGTCTACGACATGCAGGTCTATAAGGTTATCCAAATTCATATCTTTCATAATACAATCAATAACACGAGTACAATCTTGGATTTTTGCTATGAACGATCATAGAATTCTCGTTCAAAGGTAAACCTGATATGATTTCCATACCATTTCCATTCCAGTATTCATTTGCTTTGATGCATGCCCCTGGTTCGGGGATTTGCCTTGGTGACCTAATAGTCCCGGATAATTGCAGGTTCAATTGCACAGAAGAGCTATTTGATAGTCTCCTGGCTAACTAGAATGCATGCACAATACAATAACGTTAGGCTTTTGTAAGCAGACAGGCATGCGTTTCTAAGAAACTTAAGCAGACACGTTGGCTCGGGCCCGAAGGTAAGCCGAGGGGTAAAACCGTAAGGGACTTCCCGAGCGACATGATCTAGGGTAGCATGCGAGGATCTAAATATAAGCAATATTTTATTTCCATGTTCTAGCACAAGCAATACAAGTTGAGATTATTCCCTTAGCTAGGTGCGTTAAATTCTTATTAGCATGCAGGGGATGATTCACCTAGCGACTAGCATGAAATATCCATATTTTATGTGTGCTGCTAAGCAAAGACAAGTTTATCGTAGCCACCCACCTTAGCGAAGATTCGCCTCGGTAGAGCGATACGTCAAGCGAGCCTCTGAAAGCCTAAGCCAAAAATCCTGTAGGGACAAGTCTGGATATCCTTTGCCTCAAATGAGTATTCTCGCCTGAGCATAGCGGGTCGGGATATTATGCTTTTGCCGTTTGAATCGGCAGTCCGCTTAAGCGGAACGGGGTGTTACATCCTACTCAACTCAGAAAAATTCTCGTCTTTGAGACTTACTGAGGACAAGCAGTACGTTTCAATCAATTTTGATTTAACGATACAAGGCTGAGGCAAACCTATACAAGTCGTTGTACTTGTTTATTTGGATATTCACTTGCACAAGCGTTCGAGATCAGCATATCGCTAGTCTGGATCGTGGGCGTATTCGAAGTGCACTTCTAGCATGAGCACGCCAACCAACTTAGCGATAGCGAAGTCTTAGCACTCGAGTTTTACATTTTCTTAAGTCTTGGATCGTGCACAAGTTCAAGGCGTCCCTCAAACATATGCATTCAACCAAACTTAGAGATAGTGAAATTGGACAAGCTACTTGCAATAATCTCAAGGGTTCTCACTCAGGTTGGCACAAAGGCCACTCGCAGCACAATATCATGCAAGCAATTATATCATTCAAAACGTATTTTGAAAATATTTAGACTTATTGTTGGAATATTCTGTTGAGGCATTGAGAGAGAGCATGCACATAACCCACGAATAAGCTTTCAAAACTGAGATAATCGAAATAAAGTCCAAAGACGTATAAGCCAGGCTCTGATACAAACATGTCACGCTCCGATCTCCCGCAGGCTAAATCGACCGTTCCCGTTAGGCGAGAATCACCGCGCCAGCGCTCCCGCGGATTGATCGTTTTGACCCATCCGGGCGTGATGTCGCATGAGCGTGAGCCATGCCCGTGCAAGGCCGTGGTTCATTGGCTGGCGGTAAGAGTTCTAAGCCACAGAGTCGTACAGATTTTTCGAGTGCAGCGGAGTCATAAACGCATAGCGATTTGGTAACAAGTTCATTGAGTCAACAATATAGTGGAAGCATTGAATAACACAAGTTGAAGTAAAGCAAATCTTTTATTGATATAAACGAGTGTTACAGGCAGCGTATAGCCGAGATTACAAGTCGCTCAAGCCTCTCTCTCTAAAAAAGTAAAAGCGTGCCAAGTGGCTACAATTGTGGAATGATTGTAGAGATGATGTTCAGGCTATGTTCCAATATTATGTCTTATATATGTGCTTCTGTTCCGGACGTAGCGCCCCAAGGCTTCAAAGAGAAATCCTGGCCTTAGCACGCACGAAGTAGGCATCCGCACCGAACGAGGTTCTCCCGCACCCTGCAAACGATCTGGTGGGTTATCAATACATTGAATGCACTGGTGGGGAAGCTCATCGCCCGCTCAAAAAATCTAAACACGTAATATAGGTTCCGTGCACCAACTATTATATTGCCTTTCTAGTTGCCTTAGGATCAGTTTTATACAAGGATTGAATAGCCTATTTCATGTGGCAGTACGTTGTACGACATGAGAGAAAACATGGCGAGACTTACCAACTTACTATTTGGCCTTCCCTGTCCAAGGCAAATATTGTTAATTCAAGCACAGGCAAGTATAAACATTCAGGGGCATTCATAATGAAAACCAAGGCAATAGCATATGCAAATACGAGAGTCATTGTATCATGATCGTCCAGGTGCACAGTTATTCTTTGATACGATGTAATGACTCGTACGCAGATAGCCGCTAAGCGAGGATGACTTATCTATATGACAATTGTCGCTGGCATAGCCATAAAGGACGAGTTATAGTCACGGGATAGAAAATACTATGCGACGTAGGTAGCTAGCCCTGCCATATGCTATCTTCATCCTCAATTCCAATTGACTAATCCATATATTCCGTCCAGATCGGATCGGTCCTAGTGCCCCGACGACCGTCCGCGAAACCTCCAAAACCTTGTGCACCAAGTTGTCCACGACATGCAGGTCTATAGGGTTATCCAAATTCATATCTTTCACAATACAATCAATAACACGAGTACAATCTTGGATTTTCGCTATGAACGAGCATGGAATTCTCGTTCAAAGGTAAACCTGATGTGATTTCTATACCATTTCCATTCCAGTATTCACTTGCTTTGATGCATGCCCCTGGTTCAGAGATTTGCCTTGGTGACCTAACGGTCCCGGATACTTGCAGGTTCAATTGCACAGAAGAGCTATTTCATAGTCTTCTGGCTAACTAGAATGCATTCACAATACAATAACGTTAGGCTTTTGTAAGCAAACAAGCATGTGTTTCTAAGAAACTTAAGCAGACACGTTGGCTCGGGCCTGAAGGTAAGCCGAGGGGTGAAACCGTAAGGGACTTCCCGAGTGACATGATCTAGGATAGCATGCAAGGCTCTAAATATAAGCAATATTTCATTTCCATATTCTAGCACAAGCAATACAAGTTAGGATTATTCCCTTAGCTAGGTGAGTTGAATTCTTATTAGCATGCAGGGGATGATTCACCTAGCGACTAGCATAAAATATTCATGTTTTATGTGTGCTGGATAAGTAAAGACAAGTTCACCGTAGCCACCCACCTTAGCGATGATTTGCCTCGGTAAAGCGATACGTCAAGCGACCCTCTGAGAGCCTAAGCTGGAAATCCTGTCGGGATAAGTCTGGATATCCTTTGCCTCAAACGAGTATTCTCGCCAGAGCATAGTGGGTCGGGACATTGCGCTTTTGTCGTTTGAATCGGCAGTCTGCTTGAGCGGAATGGGGTGTTATATTGCGAGCCTTCAATCGTTGTCCGAGGCAGAGCTAGTAACGTTCAGACTGAAGAAGTCTCTGTGTACAGAAGTGGGCACAAAAAAATCATGTGGTCAGATGTCCCACATCTGAAATATTGGCCATTGGCCCTCCTATAATGATCTCTGGTGTGCCTTGGCTTACCGCAGTGGCTGTATCCTGCTGATACAGACTGCCTGGTAGATTGCACTGAGGTTACTGTAGAGGTTGGAGGTGCTGGCGGGTGAGGTATTCTGACTGCTGGTACTGGAGGTGATGACTGAATATCGACGTCTCTCATGGATGAGTGCGACCACTTTTGGCCTCCGGTCTTTGCTACTAATCTCTGGATGGCAAGTTCTTGGGACCTAACTTCCCTGAGTACTATATCGTAGGTGGTATAATTATGATCCACCGTAAATTGTTGAAGCTCTAGATGTAACCCTTGCTCAAATATCTTAGATCGGTCTTCCTCGGAAGCAACCATATGAGAAGAAAATTGGCTAAGTCGACAAAATTTGGCCGCATACTGGTCTACCGATCTTGTATTCTGGCGGAGGTTGATGAACTTCTGCTAAAGCTGGAACTTGGCGGTTGTGTGAAAATACTTTTCCTGGAAGCGCTTCTTAAACGTCTGTCAGTCAATGAGCTTTGAAAGTACCATTTCTTGTGCTGTCCACCAATCTCGGGCAAGATCTGATAATTATAACTTTACAACAGCTACCTTCTCATCATCTGGGGTCTTGGTTGCATCCAGGATGGCCTCAAATTCCTGGAGCCACGAATCTGCTAAAACTGTATCTTCCGTGTCGAGGAATTTGGTTGGGCGCATACGACTAATATTGGTCGCCGAGTTATGAGTATAACGTCCACTGTTGTCGAGTGCTACTCTAACTCCCTAGCAAAGAGTAGTGTTGGTATGTTCTTGTCCTTACTGAAACTGCTGGCAGATATGGACCACTTATTGCTGAAGCTGGAGTTGTTGTTGTTGTTGTACCACCATCATAGCTTGGATCATCTATAACATGGCCTGCGAGCCTGCCTGCCCTAGTTGTACTGTCATGACCTGCACCCGAAATTTGGGGCACGAGTATGTGGGTACGTCCAGCCTACACCGCAGCATCGGCGGTAGAACTCTGTCTAGGTCACAATACTATCTAGTCAATCTCACACAAGTATCCAACTCCATAAGGAGACACAGATATCATAATATAATATGTAAATACTCAATCACAGAACTAAAACACGATAAGATATCAAAGAAAATAAACGAAATACAATACAAGTCTAAACAAAAATAGTCTAACTCAAACAATAACATCCAAGTCTCAAAGTATGCCGAAAATAAATCCGGTACCAATAATCTGCTAAAAGAAACTAACTGAATAACTATTGATCCCGGGTAGACCTCCCGGAATCACACATGAGCTACAAGGTCCAAGGCTGCAGTTATTCTCCCTGTGATCCATAATATGTCGGATACCGGCCCTCTAAGTCGCAGTCTGGAAAAATATTGCCAGGATGGAGCGAAGTACAACCCAATAACAGTTCCAGTTAATTGATAAGGACTATAAAACAATAAATAGATGATGCTATATACTGAGAGAAGACAATAAATAAATACAATGGCAAAATAAAGAGAATAGGCATTATAGGCAATATGGTACAGTCGGTGCATATATGAAATGAAGAGAAAGAGCTACAATATCATATATGGGGTGATGTAGTATATGAACTAAAATGGAGAACTGTAACTATTCTAAGTGTTTGAAATAGTAGCTTCGATATGTGATCGGCTTGGAAAAATGTACGAGAGCTATATGACCTGGCTAATCATACGTGAGGTGTATGATTAACACTAACATGATTCTATACTTGTAAAATAGGGATATGATCATATTTCTCACTAACTATTTCTCCGCCCCTAACTAGTACAGTGGCTCCAACCATGACACGTCATGATACACGAGCAATGTCCAATATATCATGTACAAGGTCTAATATCAATATCGTGTACAATGTCAATATGATAACCAATGTAACATCTCATAACTGAAGATCTAATCTAAATACTAGTCCGTGTAGCACAGTGTCATGAATCAGATGTAACATTTCTAAATACATGAATTACAGAAATTAGCAAATAACAAAAATTATCAAAGAATGTACTCATCTATGGTCCTGAGCGGGCAATACCAATGTCATGCTCCTGTAGTCTCGCAGAACAATCCAATGGTCCTATATATAAATAATATAATACAATACAGCATCAGCCATTACACTAGCACACACAAACACAATTACACTACGCTCGAAAATACACAAGGGTGATAACTAGTCAACTAGCGGTGTCAAGTGTGCACATCTAAATTTGCAGGTGTCATGTCCTCGAATACTGTGCATAACAAGACAAACAACTAACACTAACACAATGTCAAATATCCAAATCTCGTGTAGCACTAATACATGGCCTAGTATGTTAGAGTACACAAGGCAGTAAGTCCAAAATACGTTTAATATATAATTATAACACCTTAACATATTACATAATATTACCCACTACTTATAATTATATTAATACACCTAGGGTCATGCTTAACATATATAAGTATGTGACACCCACAATTAACCATTTAATTTCCATAAGGTAATAATAAATCTAATTACTATTAAACCTAATTACTATTGAAGAACTTATTAAACCTAGTTACCATTAATACTAATTATTATTGAAGTAATTATGAAACCTAATTATTATTAATACTAATCATGCACACACACATATACACTAGTCATTAGGTTACTAACATAGGGTCTTGCAATCAACCAAATCTTTCATGAAATAACATGCTAGTCCTAATTACTATTCACACATGCACATACACACAATCATGAAGGAAGGAAAAGTTGAACCTGTGCGTGCACGGGGTCGAGGGAGGTACTGTGGGTTATTTTCGACGAGGGTGATACGGCTGTGCACGAGGTCGACGGGATCGTGAAGGTGGTGATCGGTGGAGGAGACTTTGGTGTGAGATACCGAGGAGGAGAAATCTGGTGGTGGTGCTGTCGGGCTCCGGCGAGGTTGACGGGAAGAAGGTCGGGGTCGGCTGACAGCGGAGTAGGAGAAGAACCAGGATGACCGCGGTATCGTTCAGGAGGTCGGGGTCGTATGGTGTGGTCGGGGCTGATGGCCGCGGGGTGAGGGTGTCAGGGACTCGACGGTGGTGATGGGGTTAATTGTGGCAGTGATTTAGATGATGATGGTAATGATGATGATGATCGTCAATGATGGGGAAGTCGGTGGTGGTGGTGATGGGGATGAGGTTGACGATGGAGATAAAGGTTGTCGTCGAGGAGTGGGGTCGGCGAGGATGAGTCGAGGGGGCTACTGTGGATGGTGGTGGTGATCATGGTGATGTTAATGGTGATGATGTTGACGATGGTGGCGGGTCGCTGCTCCGTCAGGGATGGCCGTGGGGTGAAGAGTTGAATGTGAGGGGGTCGTATGATTTCTGGTGAAGGAGTGGTCGTGAGGTAAAGTCGAGATGGCCATGGTGGTCCGGCGAGGGTCGAGCGTTGCGATGGAGATGATGGCAGCAGTGGCGGCGGCTCGTCGTGGAGAGGTCGACGGCCGGTTGCTGTGAGTCGGGTGGTGACACTGTGGAGTAGAGGTGGTGATGGGGAAGATGGAGGGGCTGTGATGGCCATGGGGTAGTCGAGGGGAAGTGGTGGTGGCTCTGTGCAGTCGGGGTCCGGTATGGTCGGGGATGTCGGAGATGGGAGGAGTTGGTGGCTGACCACGGGTTCAGGGAGGTTGTGATGATGACGGAGGGAGATGGAAGGAGTCGGGGATGGAGGTGTTGTCGTGTCAGGATTAAAGTGGTGGCGGATGGTGCTCAGGCGGACTGCCGGAGTTGGCCGGGAAGGGGTGCGGAGAAGGAAGGAGATGATGTTTAGGGTTAGGTTTAGGGTTCAGTTGAGTTTTGATGTTGGTGATGGAAATGAAAATAATATGGAGAGATGGGTTTTTATGTAGGAGAGAGAAGAGGGGGTGCTAGCCTAGGGATTAGGGCCGGCCATGTGCTCATTGGGATGGGGGATGTAGCTACATGATGGAAATTGGAGGGTGGAGATGGTGTTGGTTTGAATGGAGGGTGGATATGGCTTGAGAGGAAGGTTTGAGTGTTTCACACTCCAAAAAATAGGAAAAATTTGTATGACCGGTCAATGAAGGAGGGGGGGAATGATTCTTCATGTGTTGGGTTCAACAGAAAATTGCACAGAAAATAGGAATTAGGATTTAATGAGGGAAAATACCATATTTGGTGTGATATAATGGCTAAAAAGAGTGTGTGGTATTTAGTGTGAAGCTTGAGGGTGTGAATGGGAGTTTGGTTTGGTGTTGGGTCTAGTTTTGGATTAAGTTGGGTCATTACACCAATTTAATTAAAATTAATGTAAATAGTATTCTTAAATTAATTGGAAGTACATGGGGTTAAAATTAGGTGGGACACAATTGTCATGGATGTAGAAGACACAGAATAGAATATTATCATAATTTGGGTTGCACAAAATGGGTCAAGATTCTGTCTCCAATTTTGATTGGAACGCACAAAGATACAAAGTCGAATTTATTTAGAATTAAAAATAACCGTCCGTAACGAATATTGTGCAACTAAAATAAAGCATAAGAGGGCATATTTATGAGTTACACAAAGGCCAGAAGAGAAGACGGGCACGTCTAGGATAAGGGTGTAAAATTTGTTGGGAGGCAAAAACTAGTGTAGCTCTCCCAATATTGAAGCAACGGTAAGGCACAACAATTAAATAAAATTACAATAATAAATTATAACCTCAATAATTAATCCTAAAAATACTAATTAAAATCTATAATCCTATAAATTGGTCAGGGGTTCATCTAGTGGGCTTCTAGGTCTTGTCTACTAACTCATACATTAATGAACAATATATATATATATATCATGCAATTATTTTAAAATAAATATACACAATACTTTATAATAAATAAAAATAACAAAATTACCCCTATTTTAGAATGTGTTAGTGACAAGTCTACCCCCCTTAGAAAAATTTTGTCCTCGAAATTTAAGACACCTTGTCTCTCTCTGTCCAGTCATAACCTATTCATTAATCTTCACTACGGTCAAACCCCTAACTGTCACGTCCCAGTCCCAAAATTATACGGGACCAGGCCACGTGGCAATAGCCAGCTAACACGTCTCCGAAGATATCCCAATTTAATGGATCCCCGAAGTGTGCTACGCTGTCCTAAAATACTAACATGTACAACATCAGTCAATAACAGGTAACATAATCTCATCCACAAGTAAAGAGCAAAAAGTACTAAATAAACTGCTGGATAATAAATACCAGTCTCAAGATATCATAGTACAATCAGTGAAGTCTGGTGGGAACAAACCCACTACTATGACAAAATAAAGTACTGAAATGAGATATAAAAGGTAATGATTAGGGCATCGGTTGACTAGATAATGATGCACCCAATCTAGGCTAAAGGCCTACCAACTGATCACGGAAACTCTAACGGCTGCACCTCTAACTCCTCGGCTGTAGCAAATCTCGTCTCTTGTCCGGGGCCGTATACGGTGGGGTAGAAAGCCTCGTCTAAATCTGGAAGGGAACCAGGTCCTCAGAGGGACGTAACAAGATACAAAGAGACAAGCCATATATAAACACTGAATAAAATAAATGCAATAAAGGGTGTGCTAGCCAATCTAAGTGAATGTAATGTGAGAACAACTGTGAGTATATGAGAAGGTGTAGGCTAAACATATACTGACGTAATTCACCAGTCGTGACAACCGGCTAGTATATGCCACACATGTCCCCTATAACATGGGCACAGGAATACAGTAACGTCCAACATTCTATAGAGTGTGGTATCTGCAATGTCATCAAGTAACGTCCCACACTCTACAGAACGTGGTATCAGTGATATATATAAATACGTCCGTATCACTCCGTCGAGTGCGGTATCAGTGTAAAGGAGTGGGATGTCCCATATGCCTACCAGTCGTCCTTCCCTCCCAATGTAGATATACCCGTCAAATAATTGACACGCATATCCCTTATCTAAATGCTAAGTCTCTACACTAAAATAGTCCTATATTGCTTGCTAACCATGATGCACGTCACACGCGGCGATAGCTAGTCGATCACGCGAACACGTATCCCAACATGAGATTTATCACTAAGAGTATGTATAAAAGTGTCAGGTCTTGGAAGATAACAGGATATCCTCCCATAGGGTGAGTCTACTAATGACTAAGTCAATGTATACCAATCCTCGACGTATTCCGTCGAATGCACCCGAGACAATCTCGGACGCGCACAGTTGTATAAGACAGAACAACAAGCATACAATACAATATTTGCATAATTTAAATTAGACAGTAAATATAGCAAGGTATCTTGCCTGAGTCTTCGAGAGATGAATGCCAAAAGCCTATTCCGGTAGCGTCTCCTGGCTGATCCAAAAACCCTAGACAACAATATAACACAATAATACAGGCATCAGATACTACGCCTTATCTACGTACTGTTAAGACGCTAATCTTGAATACTTATCGCGAGTTCATTGTTGCTCGAGTACAGCATCACGTGAGCACTTAGCTAGGGTGTACACGGGTGTTGTCTTCGGTTAACAGGTGCCTCGGAGCAATAATTATCTAGTTACGGTTATCCATGATTTATGTTCTATGCGAACACCTGTCTTTGGTTTCTATATTCCGTGCACGTGGTTTATGACCAGACGTTAAATTAACTAAAGTCCTTTATGACAGGTATCGTGGTTAAGGAATTTTCTATTTATTAACAAATTCTATACTGGTTAATCATTAAGCCATCATCATTTTAATTAGGGTTAGAAAGGTTGTGTTTCAACTATGATTCTCGATACACAGACCCAACAATCATTCATGGACACGATACGTGGTGAGATGGTTGGAACACAAGAAAGGAACTGCTGGAGGACGAGTACCTATTCGATAGGACGTGGGGCGTCTGCTCCTTCGACGAGGGTGTCTCCGGCAGCGTGGATGGGTCGCCTCGCGGGTGGTGGGACAGTCGGGGTCGGGCAGTACTTCGGTCGGGGCAGTCGGCTAGTGAGCAATGCTCCGGTCGGGGGAGCAGTCGGGATGGGCAGTGCAGCCGGTCGGGGGAAGCAGTCGGCTAGGCAGTGCAGCCGGTCGGGGTAAACAGTCGGGCTGGGAGCGGCGGGAGCAGTCGGTCAGGAAGCGACGGCTAGAGCAGTCGGTCAGGGAGCGACGGCTAGAGCAGTCGGTCAGGGAGCGGGCGGCTAGAGCAGTCGGTCAGGAAGGTGGTCGGGGTTGAGGGGTCCGGCCGACAGGGAGGTTTGTTTAGGTGGGGGTCGGCTAGGGCTTGGAGAGGGTTGTGATGGTTTTCTTAGGGTTTTAAGGGAGAGACCTCATATATATATATATATATATATATATATATATATATATGTGTGTGTCTGTGTGTGTCTGTGTGAAAGTTGTGGGCTAGCCTCGGCTTGGGCCTATCTGGCTCATTGAGGTAGGCTGGTCTAAGTGTTGCTTGAGGTAAAATTAGTTATTAATTAAAACTTAAATTACAAACTTAACTAGGTAATTCCTAATGTATTGAAAACATAAGGAACTAGATTTTTGAGTGGTACACAGGAGTCGTGGCATAACGGCTTGGTGTAGACTGATACCCTAATTTGGGTACTTGGAATTTGGGGTGTGGTTGATCTCAAATTAAAATACTCAAATAAATCCTACTTTTGATGAGGGGGTTTACAATCTACCCTCCTTAGAGCATTTTGTCCTCAAAATTTAAACACACGCATGGGTAAGAACTAAAGACTAAAGAAAATACTAGAACGTACCTAGTCCTTCGAGGAGGTGGGGATAACGTTGTCTAATGTCCTCCTCGCATTCCCAGGTCAACTCGCCTGGTACATGATGCCTCCATGCGATACGAACTAGGGGGATGGTCTGCCCTCGCAATACTTTCTCACTCCTGTCCAGAATCTCAACGGGCTCCTCTTGGTATGATAGACTCGGGCCAACTGTGATCTCCGAGTGGTCAAGCACGTGACTAGGATCCGGTATGTACCTCCTTAATTGAGATACATGGAAGATGTCGTGAACTTCTTCCAATGTTTGCGGTAATGCTAATCTGTAAGCAACCTCTCCGACGCATTCTAATATGTCGAATGGGCCGATGTACCTCGGACACAGCTTCCCTCTGCCTCCGAATCTGATAGTCCCTCGAGTAGGCGAGATCTTTAAAAATACGTGATCTCCAACCTGAAACTCTAAGGGTCGACGATGCGCATTCGCCCAATGCTTCTGTCGGTCTTGTGCTGCTCGAAGGTGCCCTTGGATCTTCTTCACCTTTTCTACCGTACGAACAACCAACTCTGGTCCGAGAATCTGTCGCTCGCCTATATCACTCCAGCATACTGGAGAACGATATTTTCTTCCATACAACGCTTCATAAGGAGCCATCTGGATGCTCGCCTGATAGCTATTTTTGTAGAAAAACTCGACCAGATGCAAATGGTCCTCCCATGATCCTCCGAAGTCAAGCATGCACGCTCTCAACATGTCTTCTAGCGTTTGAATAGTGCGCTCCGACTGGCCATCTGTCTGTGGGTGATATGCTGTGCTAAACTTTAGGCGAGTACCAAGACTCTCCTGCATGTTCCGCTAAAAGTAAGACGTAAACCTCGTATCCCTGTCAGACACGATGCTAACTGGTACTCCGTATAGGCGCACCACCTCTCTCATGTACATATCTGCTAAGGCCTCCGTTGATTGCCTAACTTTGAAGGGTAAAAAGTGTGCGGACTTGGTGAGTCTATCCATAATTACCTATACTGTATTGCGCCTACTAGGACTCCTCGGGAAGCCCGTAACGAAGTCCATAGTGATATGCTCCCATTTCCACTCCGGTATAGGAAGCGGTTGGAGCAATCCTGCGGATCTCTGGTGCTCAGCCTTGACTTGCTGACACACCAGGCACTTGGCCACAAAGCGTGCTATCTCCCTCTTCATTTCGTGCTACCAGTAGTACTGTCTCAAGTCTCTGTACATCTTCATACCTCCTGGATGAATTGAATAGGTTGAACTGTGTGCCTCTGCCATTAACTCTTGACGAAGTTCTCCATTTAGAACATAGAGATGAACTCCGTATCTCAAAGTCCCATCTTCATGTATTCTCAGTCCTGTCTGCATTCCAGCCTCTGTCCTCTATCTAAGCCTCTAAAATCTGGCGTCTGTCGACAAGGCAGCCTTGATTCTCTCCACTAATATTGATTATAACTGGAAGATCGACAACTTTCCATCTACTCCGGACATAATGACCTCTATACCCATCTGCTCTAGCTCTCTCAACAGGTGTGGTTGGGTGTTCATGAAGAATGCCATGGGTCTTCTGCTCAACGCGTCAGCTACTATGTTGGCCTTTCCCGGGTGGTACTGTAGCTCGATCTCGAAGTCTGTCATCACCTTGAGCCAACGTCTCTGCCTCTGATTAAGATCCTTCTGGGTGTAGACGTACTTAAGGCTCTTATGATCAGTAAATATCTCCACTCTCTCCCCATATAGATAGTGCCTCCAAAGTTTCAAGACGAAGATTACTGCTGCAAGCTCCAGGTCGTGGGTAGGATAGTTCTTCTTATGTGTCCTCAACTGTCTAGAAGCATAAGCTACAACCTTCCCATGCTGCATCAAGACACATCCTAATCCTTTCCCGGATGCATCGCTATAGATCACGAATCCTCCGGGTCCAGAAGGTATGGTCAAGATAGGTGATGTAGTCAAAAGCTTCTTCAGCTCATCGAATGCCTTCTGACACTCCTCTGTCCAGGTGAACTCCTGCTCCTTACGGGTCAAGCGGGTCATCGGCTCTGCAATCTTCGCGAAGTTCTCTACGAACCTCCGGTAATATCCGGCAAGTCCTAGAAAACTCCTCACTTCCGAGACATTGGTAGGGGTTGGCCATGTCTCTACAGATGAAATCTTTGCCGGATCTACTGAGATGCCATCTCCTGAGATAACGTGTCCAAGGAAAGCAACACGATCTAGGAGAAACTCATATTTGCTCAGCTTGGCATAAAGCCTCTCTCTCCTCAGCGTCTCTAACACTAGTCTCAAGTGTTCTTCGTGCTCCTTGTGGCTCTTCGAATGCACCAAGATGTCGTCGATGAAGACTACTACGAACCGGTCTAATTATTGGTGGAATACTCTGTTCATCAAGTTCATAAATACGGCTGGCGCATTTGTCAGTCCAAATGGCATTACTAAGAACTCGTAGTGACCATAACGAGTCCTAAACGCTGTCTTTTGAATGTCTTGCCTTCGCACCTTTACTTGATGATAACCCGATCTCAAGTCAATCTTTGTGAACACTACTGCTCCTGTCAACTGGTCAAATAAATCATCGATCCGCGGCAAGGGTACCTGTTCTTGATAGTCAGAGCATTAAGGGCTCTGTAATCAATGTACATACGCACTGTTCCATCCTTCTTGGGTACGAACAACACTGGTGCTCCCCATGGTGATGCACTAGGATGGATAAATCCCTTGCCCTGCAACTCCTCTAATTGTAGCTTCAGCTCATCTAGTTCCTTCTTCACCAATCGGTATACATTAGAAGATACCGGTGCTGCTCCGGGTACTAGCTCAATGGTGAACTCCACGTCTCTATCTGGCGGTAAGCCTGGCAGTTCTTCGGGGAATACATCTTCAAATTCTGCAACTATTGGTGGGGGTGCAATCTCCATAGCCATGCAAGTTCCTGCCATCTGTCCTACTCCTTGCTCGACGGTTCCTCGCAAGTACTCGAACTCCGGCTGATCTGGCGGTCTAAAGGTGACGCTACCCTTCCGGCAGTTCAGTACGGCATTATACTGGCTTAGCCAGTCCATGCCTAACACAACATCAAAGTACGGCATAGGCAATACCAAGAATCGCGCTCTCATCTCTCTACCACATACAACTACCGAGCACGTTCTGATAGTTCTGGTAACCGGCACGATACCTCCTCCGGTAAGAATCTTCCAACTCTTAGGTAAGGGGGAAGTCGCTACTCTATGCATTGCTACAAATTTACTAGATATAAATGACAATGTAGCTCCAGAATCAAACAATGCAGTTGCAGGTAATAATGCAACTAAAATGGTACCTGTGATAGCTTCTCCTTCTATTTCTTCTTCGGTAGCTGCTAATGCAAAGGCTTGTCCCTGCCTTTGTCCTCCGGTCTGCTGACGAGCTTGCTCAAACTGTGCCTGCTGTGGGGCCAAGGGTGGTCCCCTTTAAAATCCTCCGAGGCTGGTGGACGTTATCCTCCTGGTGGGGGTAGTATCCTCTGTACTGGTGCTGCTGGCCTCTGGCCTGTCTGCAGTGCTGCTTCTCTGCGCTGTAGGCAATATCTGACAAGGTGCTGACTTGACCCACATGTCATGCATAATCCTAACTTCTTCCGACAATCCTTAATGACGTGTCCCTTCTTGCCACAATGGTGACAAGTCGGAAGCTCCTGCTGTGGATATGGTACTGCCCTCTGCTGTATCTGTGCTCCTGGACGACGGATCGGTCCTCCTGCTCTGGGCTGTGCTCTGGATGGTGTAGTCGTGCTGGTACGTCTAGCTACTCTGACGATGGCCTTCCTGGATTCTCGCCTCTGCAAGAACCTCTTCATAAGAAATCCTAGCCTGTGTAGTGGTATACCTCTGTAGCTCGAGATTGAGGCCGTGATGAAATCTCTGGGCTTTTTCAAGATCGGTGGGTATCAGGACTGCACCAAATCTGCTAAGGCGGCTGAACTCTGCGTCATAGGCGTCAACAGTCATATTTCCCTGTTCTAGATGTAGGAACTGGGAGTACAGGGCATTTCTGACTGTAGTTGGAAAATACTTCGCATTGAAATATTTTAGAAACTGTTCCCAAGTCTGGTTCTTCCCTACACTGCGCTCAATAGAATCCCACCAGTGGTGGGCGTTGCCTTTCAGCTGGGCCCTCACTGCGGTCATCCAAAGGTCGGGGTGCAGTTGTGAAGCCTCTAATAACATCTTCGTGTTGGTGACCCAGTCGGAGATTTGTTCTGCAGTCTCATTGCCCGAGAAAATATTTGGTCCCATATGTCGGAACCATCTAATAGTGCCACCTGTCTGGGCTGGTGGAGGTGCTGGTACTGGTGCTGGGACAGGTGTCCTCTCTAGTACTGCCATCAAACTCTGTCTCAATGTCTCTGTCTGATGCCACTGTGCTTGCATCATCGCCTGGAAGAACTGAAGCATCTGTGGTTGTCCATCTGGCTGTGGCATCTGGGGTGGATAAGGTGGAGGCGGTGGTAGTGGAATCTCTGGCTGTGCAGTAGGTGTCTCCTCAGATGTTGGCCTCTCAGTCTGCGGCATCGGTGTAGCTCCTGAAGTCTGGCCCTCACAGTGTTGCGTGGGGATTGTCTGGGAAGTCTGTCCCTGTGGTGTAGGATCGCCCTGCGATGTCTCGTGCCAATGTATCAGCGGGGTCTGTAACGGGGGTTGCCCTTGGGGTACCTCCTCTCCTTGAGTGGTGTTATCTGGCATTACGACACGGGGTGCTCCTCGTCCACTTCACAAATTCATCTTGCTGCAAGAGATGGATTTCATTAAAAGAGTACGAGGACAACAAACAGGATACAAATACTTAGAAGCAATATGAAGGAAGTTCAAAGGCGAATCAAAAAGTGGATGAGACCTAGTAATTTCTATCCTATTGCAGGCTCGCTGGGCATGTTACCATACCACAAGCAAAAAAGGAGACCTGCATGGGCCACCACTAAAACCATGTCACGCCCCAGTCCCAAAAATATACGGGACCAGGCCACGTGGCAATAGCCAGCTGACACATCTCCGAAGATATCCTAATTTAATGGATCCCCAAAGTGTGCTACGCTGTCCTAAAATACTAACATGTACAACATCAGTCAATAACAGGTAACCTAATATCGTCCACAAGTAAAGAGCAAGAAGTACTAAATAAACTGCTGGATAATAAATACCAGTCTCAAGATATCATAGTATAATCAGTGAAGTCTAGTGGAAACAAACCCACTACTATGACGAAATAAAGTACTGAAATGAGATATAAAAGGTAATAATTAGGGCATTGGCTGACTAGATAATGATGCACCCAATCTAGGCTGAAGGCCTACCAACAGATCACGGAAACTCTGACGGCTGCACCTCTAACTCCTCGGCTGTAGCGAATCTCGTCTCCTGTCCGGGGCCATATACGGTGGGGTAGAAAGCCTCGTCTAAATCTGGAAGGGAACCAGGTCCTCAGAGGGACGTAACAAGATACAAAAAGACAAGCCATATATAAATACTGAATAAAATAAATGCAATAAAGGGTGTGCTAGCCAATCTAAGTGAATGCAATGTGAGAACAACTGTGAGTATATGAGAAGGTGTAGGCTAAACATATGCTGACGTAATTCACCAGTCGTGACAACCGGCTAGTATATGCCACACATGTCCCCTATAACATGGACGCAGGAATACAGTAACGTCCAACATTCTATAGAGTGTGGTATCTGCAATGTCATCAAGTAACGTCCCACACTCTACAGAACGTGGTATCAATGATATATATAAATACGTCCGTATCACTCCGTCGAGTGCGGTATCAGTGTAAAGGAGTGGGGTGTCCCATATGCCTACCAGTCGTCCTCCCCTCCCAATGTAGATATACCCGTCAAATAATTGACACGCATATCCCTTATCTAAATGCCAAGTCTCTAAACTGAAATAGTCCTATATTGCTTGCTAACCGTGATGCACGTCATACGCGGCGATAGCTCGTCAATCACGCGAACACGCATTCCAACATGAGATTTATCACTAAGAGTACGTGTAAAAGTGTCAGGTCTTGGAAGATAACAGGATATCCTCCCATAGGGTGAGTCTACTAATAACTAAGTCAATGTATACCAATCCTTGACGTATTCCGTCGAATGCACCCGACACAATCTCGGACGCGCACAGTTGTATAAGACAGAACAACAAGCATATAATACAGCATTTGCATAATTTAAATTAGACAGTAAATATAGCAAGGTATCTTGCCTGAGTCTTCGAGAGATGAATGCCAAAAGCCTGTTCCGGTAGCGTCTTCTGGCTGATCCAAAGACCCTAGACAACAATATAACACAATAATACAGGCATCAGATACTACGCCTTATCTACGTACTGTTAAAACGCTAATCTTGAATACTCGTCGCGAGTTCACTGTTGCTCGAGTACAGCATCACGTGCGCACTTAGCTAGGGTATGCACGGGTGTTGTCTTCGGTTAACAGGTGCCTCGGGGCAATAATTATCCAGTTACGGTTATCCATGATTTATGTTCTATGCGAACACCTGTCTTTGGTTTCTATATTCCATGCACGTGGTTTATGACCAGACGTTAAATTAACTAAAGTCCTCTATGACAGGTATCGTGGTTAAGGAATTTTCTATTTATTAATAAATTCTATTCTAGTTAATCATTAAGCCATCATCATTTTAATTAGGGTTAGAAAGGTTGTGTTTCAACTATGATTCTCGACACACAGACCCAACAATAATTCATGGACACGATACGTGGTGAGATGGTTGGAACACAAGAAAGGAACTGCTGGAGGACGAGTACCTGTTCGATAGGACGTGGGGCGTCTGCTCCTTCGATGAGGGTGTCTCCGGCAGCGTGGATGGGTCGCCTCGTGGGTGGTAGGACAGTCGGGGTCGGGCAGTACTCCGGTCGGGGCAGTCGGCTAGGGAGCAATGCTCCGGTTGGGGGAGCAGTCGGGCTGGGCAGTGCAGCCGGTCGGGGGAAGCAGTCGACTAGGCAGTGCAGCCGGTCAGGGGAAGCAGTCGGGCTGGGAGCGGCGGGATCAGTCGGTCAGAGAGCGGCGGCTGGAGCAGTCGGTCAGGGAGCGGGCGGCTGGAGCAGTCGGTCAGGGAGGTGGTCGGGGTTGAGGGGTCCGGCCTACAGGGAGGTTTGTTTAGGTGGGGGTCGGCTAGGGCTTGGAGAGGGTTGTGATGGTTTTCTTAGGATTTTAAGGGAGAGACCTCATATATATATATGTGTGTGGAAGTTGTGGGCTAGCCTCGGCTTGGGCCTATCTGGCTCATTGAGGTAGGCTGGTCTAAGTGTTGCTTGAGGTAAAATTAGCCTTAATTAAAAATTAAATTACAAACTTTACTAAGTAATTCCTAATGTATTAAAAATATAAGGAACTAGATTTTTGAGTGGTACACAGGAGTCGTGGCATAACGGCTTGGTGTAGACTGATACCCTAATATTGGTACTTAGAATTTGGGGTGTGGTTGATCTCAAATTAAAATACTCAAATAAATCCTACTTTTGACGAGGGGGTTTACACTAACAATCAAAGTTTAAGAAAATCCTACCTACAGTCATACAACATGCAATCTAAAGAAAACATGCACAGTTATGGTCTATTTTGTCATGATATTGCAGTCTCTTTCAGGGTGTACTACTAACTATATTCTAGCAAGAAATTATTGATACAAGCTACGGTACTAAGGAATCAATCAATCAATCGATCAAATAGACGAAAATGAACAGAAGGAAAGAAAAAAATAGAACCTGCTAACACATCACCTGTAGTATCGGTCTCCTCGACCGTCATCGGAAATGCCCCGCCCTGCTGGGGTGGCTCCCTCCGTGGGTGCTGAGCAATCTGTGGTTCCACAAGTGGCCTAACTGGATCTCTATAATTTGAAGCTGCGCACTGTCCGGGAAGATGAGAAAATAGAAGACAATCCCTCATTCGTTGCCCCGCATTACCACAGTACAAACAAAGTCCTAGCCTCAATCTACATCTCTCCCAAAGGTGACCTGGCTTCTTACAGAAATGAAAAGTCTGTTGTGTCTCTTTCGAAGGCTGCTGCTGATCCTGCTAAACACGAACCGGTGCCTGGTATTGCTGGTGGTTATGCTGAAACATCCCCGGCTGCTGCTGAATATGGGGACGCCTGGCCGGTCCTGCGCTACCACTTGTATCTCCAAAAATATTATGACTCCTCTTAGGCCTGAGATCCAGATCCTCTTCTGCAATCTAGGCATCCATCAAGATATCCTCAAAGGTAGCGGTACGACGACCAGAAGTGTATGACCTAATCTCTTTCGTCAGCCCCTTTCTAAACTTTCGGGCTCGATGCCCTAGGTCCCGAATAATAGACGATGCAAAATGGCTCAATTGATAGAATTCTGTGGTGTACTCATCGACCGACATGTTTCTTTGGACCAAGTCGTGAAACTGACTCTCCAAAGCTCTCAGAGCCACGTCGGGAAAGAACTTCTCCTTGAAAAGCTCATTGAAGGTCTCCCAAGTAAGTCCTTGTGCAGTAAGTCTCGGCTCCGTACGATACCACGTGAGTGCAATATCGAACATCTGACTGTCGGCCGCCTCTATCTGCAAGCTCTCCAGAATCTGGGCCAATCGCAGGCTCCTCTCTATATCCTCTAACCAGTCGTCAGCGTAGAGTATCCCTTCGATACCCTTGAACTCTTGAGGCATCATCCTCTTGAAGTCCACTATAGTGCCTGGTCTCTGCTGTTGCTGCTGGCCAGGAAACTGTTGGGCAACTCTCTCAACTACCTGTAGTGCCATCTGGTGAGAGTTCTCCATGCTCTCTCTCATCAGCTCAGTCTATGCTTAGTGCGCCTCTGCCTGCACCCTCTGAGCCTCATCTTAAACTCGTTGAGCTTTTGCCGTCACTCTCTGGGCATATACCATGCCCTGGATCAAGGTAAACATCTGTGTCCCGTCAACGGACATACCTCCGGGAAACGGAGTTGGTGGAGGAGGAAGGTTCTCCGTTACAGCTGGGGCAACCCTAGGAACAAGTGGGAGAGGATAAACTCCAGATGTCTGTCCGTCAGGTCGAGAGGTGGCAGACCCCTCTGAAGCTGATGCTCCCACTCTTGAAGACCTTGTCTTCGGCGGCATCCTTAAGACAGACCAAAAAGAATAAATTAAGGCAATAGATGCGATATTATCAAGAGAGGACAGTAAAATTCTAAAGGAAGCAATATTCAGAAGGAATAAGGACAGGAAAATAAATAGATTGGAATATTTCTAGCTGTGATTGAGTATTCGCTCTCATCCTAGTATGCTATACCCTAGATCCTATCACAGGATCGTAGTAGTACAACTAAGTCGTTACACTACCACGACATCGCTCTAATTGCGAAGCTCGACCTGCATGGGCCACTACTAAAAATATGTCACGACCCGCACCCGGAATTTGGGGCACGAGTACGTGGGTACGTCCAGCCTATGCCGCAGCATCAACGGTAGAAGAATGTCTAGGTCACAATACTATCTAGTCAATCTCATACGAGTATCCAACTCCATAAGGATACACAGATATCATAATATAATATGTAAATACTCAATCATAAAACTAAAGCACGATAAGATATCGAAGAAAATAAACGAAATGCAACACAAATCTAAACAAAAAAAGTCTAACTCAAACAATAACATCCAAGTCTCAAAGTATGCCGAAAATAAATTTGGTACTAATAATCTGCTAAAAGAAACTAACTGAATAACTAGTGATCCCGGCTAGACCTCCCAGAATCACACCTGAGCTACAAGGTCCAAGGCTGCAGCTACTCTCCCTGTGGTCCATAATATGTCGGACACCAGTCCTCTAAGTCGCAGTCTGGAAAAATATTTCCAGTCAGGATAGAGCAAAGTACAACCCAATAACAGTTCCAGTTAATTGATAAGGACTATAAAATAATAAATAGATGATGTTATATACTGAAAGAAGACAATGAATAAATGCAATGGCAAAATAAAGAGAACAGGCAATATAGGCAATATCGTACAGTTAGTGCATATATGAAATGAAGAGAAAGAGCTACAATATCATATATAGGGTGACGTAGTATATGAACTAAAATGGAGAACTATAACTATTCTAAGTGTTTGAAATAGTAGCTTCGATATGTGATCGTCTTAGGAATATATACGAGAGCTATATGGCCTGGCTAATCATACGTGAGGTGTATGATTAACACTAACATGATTCTATACTTGTACAATAGGGATATGATCACATTTCTCACTAACTATTTCCCCGCCCCCAACTTGTACAGTGGATCCAACCATGACACATCACGATACACGAGCAATGTCCAATATATCATGTACAATGTGTAATATTAATGTCTAATATCAATGTCGTATATAATGTCAATACGATAATCAATGTAACATCTCATGACTGAAGATCCAATATAAATACTAGTCTGTGTAGCATAGTGTCAAGAATCAGATGTAACATTTCTAAATACTTGAATTATAGAAATTATCAAATAAACAGAAATTATCAGAGAATGTACTCGCATGTGGTCCTGAGCGGGCAATACCTATGTCCTGATCCTATAGTCTCGCAGAACAATCCAATGGTCCTATATATAAATAATATAATACAATATTGCATCAGCCATTATACTTGTGTAAAACCTCCTTAATTTTTAAATATTATATTTATTTAATTAATCATTTATTTTAATTATATTATATCTTAATTAACTAGAAAACAAATTTATTGATTTTATTCCCTAGATAATACTCATTGAGAATTTTGAATAAAAACTATTAATTTATTTATTTTATTTCAAGAAACCTTGTAGAAGGATGATAGATTTTTTTTAGGATGTGCTAATATTTTTTCTGGATTGTTTATACCATATATATATATATATATATATATATATATATATATATATATATATATATATATATATATATATATATATATATATATATATGGCATTAAATAAAAGAAAAAGAAAAGAAAAAGAATCATTAAGAAAACCTTAAACCTTAAGCATTAGGCCTAATCCTTAAACCTTAAGTCTAATTCCTAAGCTAACCAACAACCACAGCAGCTATTCCTAAAGCCTAAGCCAACATCTGACCCCAAACTTGCGAGAAGACCCGACCCTTCTCATCTAACCCAACGCCTCCGCCGATCTATATACTTATATATATATATATATCCATATCCTAAACCCTAACCCTAGCCACTATCACCTACACCTACCCGTCGCCGACCTCCGACGACTGTAGCCACCGCACGAACCCCACGGACCCGCCAGCGATCACCGGAGAACGCCAACAACCCCGCGCGACAACCGCAGCAGACAGGCAGCGACGACCCCTGTTTCACGCGTCATTTCCTTACTCGTCTCTCAATCATTTTCGAATCCATCTTCACCAGTATTATCACAACCTATCCCTCTCTAAACCCCATTAATTAGTTTTCATCGAACAACGTTAAACAATAGGTAAAAATCGAAGCCAAGTTGAGAAAAAATCACATATTTTAAACTGTCATGAACTATTTCAATGACCTATATTTAGAGACTGATATCTTCTACCATAGACCTCCGAATTAAAATCTACTTTTGCTATGTGAAGTCTATATAACCAAGATCATTCCCTGTTAATTAATTAATTTTATTTTATGTTAGAATCAGATATAAATTAGGTTGAAAACTGAGAAAAACTTATTTTTAAAATATTATAATTTGCGATACGGAGCGCGCCTCGTCAAACGGGACTGCCTCGTCGCATATCAGTTGCACTGAAAGACGCGTATGGTATGTCTTAACGTGTGGGCTTTCGCAAAAACTGATTCGGACATGTGTGCATGTCGGAATCAAACCGTATTCGTAAAAAATCCCCGTATCGCGACTTTTGCAAAATACCCCACCATTTTGTGTACGCTCGTCAGAATACGACGAAACTTATGCCATTGGGTTCATGGTATCACGTTGGTCCTGTGAACCAAGTTTCACCCAATTCTGAGACAGTTGGCCAAGCTGCCTATTTGCGGACCCCATAGTTGACTTTAAGGGCGAATTTGTGTTCGGCTCACCAAAATCCAAAATTGGACATACTTTTGAGTTCGTACTGACGTTTAGAATTTATTTGACCTATAATTTATCCCATTTAAAGACCTTTACCTCTGGCACGCATTTCGGTGCAAAGTAGCCCACATGTAGACCCTACTTTGACCCAAAATTATTGTTTTATCCCTGTGTCCAAATTGGACGAAAGGGTAGTATTTTCTAGCTATCTTGCTGATTCCGAGAACGTTGGTGATGTTTATTTTAGCATCCAGAGATGTTTATTCGGAGGCCATAGTTTCTGATCCTGTGTACTTGACGTCTGGACGCTTACACTACGCAGATTGCTTGCCAGGCAAGTATACATTATCATTGTACTGTGATTTATATTCCATATGGTGCATGCATTTTATTTTTGTCATTTAGTTCATGTATTTTAACTGTTATATAAACTGTGCGTCCAAGAATAACTTGGGTGCAATGACGGTAGTATCGTATTTTATTTTTATTATATATATGCATGTTAACCTAGTTTTATGAGACTGCCCTATTATCATGAGGCATTCTTATGTTTTATTGGCTATGACACAGTTGTTACACGAGTGTAAGTCTCATGTAGGACACGAACTTGCGTATTCGGCTGGCCACTGGTACGTATGGGACGTGCAATGGATAGGGATAACTGCTGAAAGAATTTGCATTATTAGAAGCCTTGGCAGTTATTAGAGGTATCATCGTGTCATGGATATGACATGCTTAGAGCATGGGATGGAGAGGACAACAAGTAAGACGTTTGGGCTCCTTTGCACTTTTCTTGTGTAACCCGTACGCTTCGCCGGAGATGCGCGGTCATGATGACCCCTATATTATTATTATTATCAGGCGGCCTCTGACGTTCAAAAGACGTCATGCTTTGTAGGCCCCTGATTCTTCGAGAGAATCATGCCAATCCCATTTTAGCCAGATAGCCCACATGTTAGAAAGTTGTTCTCAAAGTGCATTCACATAGGCGGTTAGACGACCCTTTGGATGTTTATTTTTTAGTACTTTATTGGCATGCTTCTATGTATCTTGGTACGTCCCTCTGAGGACCTGGTCCCTTTCCAAGTATAGACGAGCAGGATAATCCACAGGAGTACGGACCCGAACCTGATGCTTCGTACCAGACTGAGGAGGTCTTACCTTCAGAGTACCCCTGATTCATCGCAGCTGATGGATATTCTAGTTGTTATTTTCTTTATTGACATTTATCTTATATTAGAGTTTGATCTCTTCTCTCATTTAGTAGTTTTTAGTATAGTCGATTGGCAGTGGATTTGTTTCCACCCGACTATTATTCATTGATACTTCATATTTGAGATTCAATTATTTATTTCCTATTTCTTTATTTATGTTGTGGATGAGATATAGATTGCGTGTGACTAGTGTTGACAGTATATTAGCACTTGTGGATTTGATATTCATGTACAGCGTACGTATGTATTACGATCTTCTAACACATTAGAGTTTTCGTATACTTACGGCTGGCAAGTTGCATAGTCCTAGTCCTATGTATTTTATGACTGGGGCATGATAACTAGTACACAAAACACAATTCTACTACGCTCGGAACTACGCAAGGGAGATAACTAGTCAACTAGCGGGGTCAAGTATGCACGTCTAAATGCACAGGTGTTATATCCTCGAATACTGTGCATAACAAGCTATAAACAACTAACACTAACACAATGTCAAATATCCAAATCTCGTGTAGAACTAACACATGGCCTAGTAGGTTAGGGTACACAAGGCAGTGAGTCCAAAATACGTTTAATATATAATTATAGTACCTTAACATATTACATAATATTACCCACTACTTATAATTATATTAATACACCTAGGGTCATGATTAACATATATAAGTATGTGACACCCACAATTAACCATTTAATTTCCATAAGGTAATAATAAATATAATTACTATTAAACCTAATTACTATTGAAGAACTTATTAAACCTAAATACCATTAATACTAATTATTATTGATGTAATTATGAAACCTAATTATTATTAATACTAATCATGCACACACACATATACACTAGTCATTAGGTTACTAACATAGGGTCATGCAATCAACCAAATCTTTCATAAAATAACATGCTAGTCCTAATTACTATTCACACATGCACATACACACAATCATGAAGGAAGGCAAAGTCAAACTTGTGCGTGCACGGGGTCGAGGGAGGCTACCGTGGGTCATCTCCGGCGAGGGTGATACGGCTGTGCATGAGGTCGACGGGATCGTGAAGGTGGTGATCGGTGGAGGATACTGTTGTGTGGGATACCGAAGGAGGAGAAGTCCGGTGGTGGTGCTGTCGGGCTCCGGCGAGGTCGACGGAAAGAAGGTCGGGGTCGGCTAACAGCGGAGTAAGAGAAGAACGGGGATTACCGCGGTGTTGTTCAGGCGGTCGGGGTCGTATGGCATTGCCGGGGCTGATGGCCGCAGGGTAAGGGTGTCGGGGACTCGACGGTGGTGATGGGGTTAATGGTGGCGGTGGTGTAGATGATGATGGTGATGATGATGAAGATCGACGATGATGGGGAAGTAGGTGGCGGTGGTGATGGTGATGGGGATGAGGTTGACGATGGAGATGAAGGCTATCGTCGGGGAGTGGGGTCGGCGAGGATGAGTCGAGGGGGCTGCTGTTGGAGGTGGATAGTTGTGGTGACGATGGTGATGTTAATGGTGATGATATTGACGATGGTGGCAGGTCACTGCTCTGGCCGGGATGGCCGTGGGGTGAAAAGTTGACTGCAAGGGGGTCGTGTGAAGTCCGGTGAAGGAGTGGTCGTGAGGTGAAGTCGGAATGGCTGTAGTGGTCCGACGAGGGTCGAGTGCTGCGAGGGAGATGATGGCAGCAGTGGCGGTGTCTCGTCATGGAGAGGTCGACGGCCGGTTGCTGTAAGGCGGGTGGTGACGCTGTGGAGTAGACGATGGTGATGTTATCATGGACGTAGAAGACTCAGAATAGAATATTGTCATAATTTAGATTACACAAAATGGGTCAAGATTGTGTCTCCAATTTTGATTGGAACGCACAAAGATGCAAAGTCAAATTTATTTGGAATTAAAAATAACCGTCCGTAACAAATATTGTGCGACTAAAATGAACACAAGAGGGCATATTTATGAGTTACACAAAGGTCATAATGGAAGACGGGCACGTCTAAGACAAGGGTGTAAAATTTGTTGGAAGGCAAAAGCTAGTGTAGCGCTCCCAATATCGAAGCAACGGTAAGGCAGAACAATTAAATAAAATCACAATAATAAATTATAACCTTAATAATTAATCCCAAAAATACTAATTAAAATCCATAATCCAATAAATTGGTCAGGGGTTAATCTAGTGGGCTTCTAGGTCTAGTCTACTATCTCATACATTAATGAACACTATATATATATATATATATATAATGCAATTATTTAAAAACAAATATACACAATACTTTATAATAAATAAAAATAAAAAAATTATCACTACTTTAGAATGTGGTAGTGACATGTACTGGAAGAACTGGTGTGTAGAAGCATAGAAAATTTGAGTCAGTGCATTAGAAGATACGACCTCAAAGCCTGCCTCTAGTCATGCTGCAGAGAAGCCATACGGCCAAGAGACTCGTCTAGATCCCCAAAGCAAGTCTGCAAGTGCATCCATGTGCCGACATACGGTCCAAACTAGTGTCCTGACAACTAGCCGCATGTCGACCTGACATGACATCCTGAAAACAAAGATGGCGCCTGACACAGAATCCTAACAAAAAGGATTTTCCTGATCGCCTCGAAGGACGAGAACACAATAAGAGACAGAAGTCCCAAGGATAGTGCAGAACCACATGTACAACACGATAAAAGATCCCATGCGGTTCTGGCTCATGCGTCCCAGACTCCATGCGTCTCATGCGGCTCTGGTCCATGCGTCCCAAACTCCATGCGTCCTATGATGCTTTGTCTCATACGTTCCAGACTCCATGCGGTCCATGCGTCTCTGGCCCCATGCGTTCCAGACTCCATGCGTTTCGTGCGTCTTTTGGCCACATATATCCCATATTTCACATTGACCAAATCTTGTTGTAACAACTGAGTAATTCTCTCTAACCAAATAGCAGCCACGTGTCCATTTGACCAAGTCGTGCCTACAACAGATGAGAACCATCCAGATATTCAGCAACCAAAAAATCTTAATAAATGTCCATGTAATAGCTGAAGTCCGGATTATTGTGCACAATTGTAACTTATTTCTGTTAGGAGAAGACACGTGGCAACTCTCATGACCCATACGGCCTTGCAAACATAAGGCCTAGTTATTATGCGGCCACCAAATAGAGGCATATACGGCATCCATATCCCATCAGTACTATGGCTATAAATAGAAGCAACATGAACGTTCTAAAGGTCGACTTTTTTTGTTTCAATGAGAGATCGGACCAAGAAACAAGGCTGGCTATCTGCGAGTCTACACTCAAGCAAGAGAGAAAAGCTTTTGCATCAGATCATCCATGGAGTAAAGAGAGTTGCTATACTCCTAACCCTCCATTATCATCCCCCAGAAAATAACTTTGTACTTAGATTGCCTTCTAGGACTTTTTCTTTGTACTTTCTTTAGTTTGTTTAATTGAATCAAGTTCTTCCCAACTTTCGTATTAAATGGCAAACATGATGGCGACTCTGCTTGGGATGTCCATCTCCTTTGTTGGGAAGTCGGTGATGCAGTCCGATGCGGCTAAGCTTGGCTCGAGGTAAAAGATGCTGGTGGTCCGCTTCGACCAACAAGTGTTCAAGGAAATGATCTCCGAAGAAAGTGCTAATCCTTCGCCAAGGATAGCCAAGCCCAAGAAGACCCACAGAATGTGGGTGGCCAAGGCCATTGTGCCCCCACCCAGCTGCGGAACAGACGCTTCCAGCCTTTCACTCCGTTGCCAATGACGGTCGTCGGACGAACACCCAGAATATCCACGTCTATGCGACATCCTGGGCTGACGCAGAAACTGTTTAGCACACAGACTCTGACAGAGAAAAATACTACGATGCCAGACGTTCTGGTGCTGAGGCAGCTTCTATGTGGCCAAGGAGGAGGTTGCATAATACTGTCCATGCGACATCAACTCACAGCCACAGACAACCGGCCACATGTGGCCCTAATAGCAACAGAACCTCTATTTTCGACTGTATCTCACGCGGCGTAGATCCTATACGGCCCAATGAGAATGGTGAAAATCAAAATCTGGAATCTTTATACTACGCACCTGTGGTTGCTAACCTGAAGAATTCTAGGGCAGTGCGAGCCCGTCAAGCTTAAGCAACTGCTCATACGACCGACCGCCAACAGGCATCGCTAACTATTATGCATGCCTATGACAAAAAGTTGTACAGGACTGACCCATGCATCCAGCCCACAGGGACCAATGGACAGGATTAGTCTCAAAATTCTTCCACCGGTACCTCGGGGCAAGTTCGTGTACAAACCCCAGGCCAGGGAGAAAATATAGCGCCTGTGCATCCGTGTGCCCGGGATACACCGACTTACAAAGAGGATGCAAAGGTAAGACACCCTTCGCATGATTTGCATGACGTGATTACTCACAAGCGCAAAGCAAGGAAAACAACTACGATGTGCGACGTACTCTCTCCAAGGCACGGCTGTGCCAACAACATCATTATCAACTGTTGCTGCAATAAATCGACAGTACCCACAGACAGGCAGTCAGCCTTCCAGCGACTGCACCAGGAAGAACCTACCCGGCAACAGCCCAAAGATTCGGTGAAAGTATCAGAGGAGAAGGAGTTTCCCTTTGCCTCATGCTACTCAACTGGAAAGCTTCTCGTCAAGGAAAAAAAGTAGTCAAATACCTCCAGTCCGGCACTCTCTACCACTGCATCGTGAAGGCGACTACCCAGAGGGCTGACGACGGCACCTGCAGAAGGCATCTTTCAAGGCATCCGCTCAAGTAAGAAGCTGTCAGCCCCTGGGCGTAGTTCTTCCTCAGAACCTCAGGGGGTGGCCTAAGATGGGGGCAGTGTCCCCCAGGACGTAAGCCACAACCTGACGTTCCGAGGTGACAATGATTCCCAAGGAACGGACTTTGAGATCCCCGTAGGTAGCTACTCCCACCAAAATGATATAATCTTCTACATTGGGGGTAGTATCCCCTCTAAATCCGAGGAGGACACAATGTCTCATGCCCTCCTTGAAGACAACTTACTATAAGGGTATGAGACAGGGAGCACGACATCTACTGCCCCATCCGTTTCTTTCCATGTGAGGAAGGTATACATGGCCGAAGACGACCATGAAGGCCCAAGTGACCGGCAGTGTCTCAAGGTTCTTGAGGCCATGATGCATACAATGAGTGCATCAATACAAGCTTTGACCCAGACAATGATAGAAATCAAGGCAAACATGGCCTCCCAGCCGGTAAGGGCCTCTGGGCAAGCAAACCTGGACCACGGGACCAACGGGGATTCAAATACGACTGCTCCACCCATGGGCGGTGATCATCTCCTACCTGGCTCATTGTCACCTTCGTTAGGAGATGAAGCTAAGGAAGCAAGGAGGGAGGTCCGAGAACTTCGGGCTCGCCTAGATTCCATAAGCAATCGGGCCTCACTCCATGATCTCGGGGTGCGGCAACCATACCCGATAGAGTGGAGGGATGTACCGTATATGCCCAAGTACAAGACCTTCAACATAAACACGTTTGACGGGAAGTCCACCCCTCGCCACTTTATGAGCTACTTCAAGATTACAACGGGACAATTACCCCGCAGTGGCGCTATCCTTACCAGGCTCTTCGTCGGGTCATTGGCGGAGGAGCATTCGATTGGTTTTGCAGTCTCGAAGATAACTGCATCTCATTATTTGATGAACTCAAGTGTTTGTTCCTTAACATATTCTATGAGGTAGGAAATGATATGTCGATATCTTCTCTGATGGACGTCTCCCAGGGTAAGAAAGAACTGACACGAAACAACATCGAGAGTGTCCGACAGGCCGTGCTAAGGTTGCCTCCTGGCAATCTGGATGCCACACTAATGGAGATGTATCGGAAGAACATGCTCCCGGCAGCCAGCCTCTGGATGGGCGAGATCCAGTTCAAAGACTGGACTGCATTCATTGTAAGTGCTGTCAACACTAAGAAGAAGCTTAAGGATGCTCGGAACTTAGGGATCCATATCCCAAGTGCGCAAAAGTGTAATAGGCCCACCAAAAATTCCCCAGTAGGGTTTTCCATGTCCTTCGCACCTCTGAACAAACCTTTCGGGTTGGCTATCGATCATCACGTCTATAGTACCTCTGATATTGATTGACATCTAAACTTATCACATGTACTTGAATTTAAGTACGCCAATGGTATTAAGTCCTCCAAACTTGCCACCTCTGGCAAGGCCTATTTCAAACTTATTACTTGCACTCTCGTACGCAAGAAGTAATAAGTCCACCAAAAATCTCCCAGTGGGATGTCCTCAGGATCGTACCTAACCTCTCGGTATGGCTATTGATCAGCTCATGTCTACGTCACCTTTGAGCTTTCATCATCCCCTGAGAGTCTGCCATGTCCAAGTGACCTCTGAGCAAACCTCTCCCTACGACTATCATCAGTCGTCATCTCAACTTATCACCCTTGCTTAAATTTAGGTACGCCAGCGGTATTAAGTCCACAAAATCTATCATGACCATATTACCTCTGATAGGATTTTATCTCGAACTTATTACTTGAACTCTCGTGTACAAAAAGTAATAGGTCCACCAAAAATCCCCCGATGGGATGCCCGCAATGGGAACGAATAGTTCAAGTCCACATTACCTCTGAATTACTTTTTTTTAGCAAAGAAAAAGTTAGTTTACATCCACATTACCTCTGAACTATGTCTCTCCACTATCCCCACAGAGTCATATCTTACCATGTCCATATTACCTCTGATTAAGATGTTTTCAGAACTTTTCCATGTCCATATTACCTATGAGTAAAGTTTTGCTTTTCAACTTTATATCATGTTTGCATAACACCTGATAGTGCTAGTTGTTTTAACTTATTATCCGTACTTAAGATACACAATGGATAATAAGTCCACAACCCAAGAGTTTGCCATGACCATATTACCTCTGAGCAAACATTCTTGCCCATCGACTTTCTGCCATCACGTCCATAATACCTATGATGGTGTCAGTTGTTCCAACTTATCATCTGTACTAAACCCTAGGTACGCCAAGGATGATGAGTCCAAAAAAATTCTATAGCAGAATTATTTCAAAACAATCATGTCCATATTACCTCTGAATTATTTTCCCACAAAACTCCCGTCTCACGAAAGTTTATTTTACTATGTCCATATCACCTCTGAGTAAGATACCTCTGACAAAATTCTAAGTTTGCCACGTCCATGATACCTCTGAGCAAGCATCCCTCCAAATAGTGCCATGACCTGCATCCAAAAAATCGGACATGAGTCATGGGTATGTCCAGCCTACGCCGCAGCATCGGCGGTAGAATGATGTCTAGGTCCACTATCTAGCTAACAATCTCACACAATAATATAAGTACCTGCCAAGATCTCAACTCCAAATGGAGGAACAATATGATAAAGATAATACAAATACTCAATCATGATCTAAGCACAATAAGATAACAAGGAAGTCTAACAACTACAAAGTCTAAACAACAACTACTACTAAGACAGCAACAATAATAATAATAACAACAATATCCTGAAT
Organism: Iris macrosiphon; assembly: GCA_036927795.1. Lineage (NCBI taxonomy): Eukaryota > Viridiplantae > Streptophyta > Magnoliopsida > Asparagales > Iridaceae > Iris > Iris macrosiphon. The sequence continues at coordinate 13,648,939 of JAYESA010000014.1, forward strand.
CAAATATAATACAAAGTCTTAAACCAAAAGCCGGAGACAAATCCGATACCAAAAGCTAATAAATATAACTGAGGTCCTAGTGATCCCGGCTACCAACCCGGAAATCACTCCTGAACTAGGGGGTCCCTGTCTGCACCCTCGACAGGCGGAGGTCCATAAAACATCGGACACCAATCTTCCAAATTCTTTGAAAAATATATCCATTTAGGATTGGAGCAAGTACACCTCTAACATCAGTTCCAGTTAAATGATAAAAACTATAAAGCAATTATAGCAAATAGCACAAGGTGAAGAAAATAAAGTATGAACAAGGAAATATATATATATATATATATATATATATATATATATATATATATATATTTGTCAACTGGTGCATAAAGGTAAAGATGCATAAAAATCAGAAGTAAGATAATAATGACTACAGGATACAAGAAATCTAAACTAAGAGCAAGTATGTGCACAATAACGTGAAGTGAGTCCAGCAAGAGTAAATATAATGAGTTCAGTCCATAAATTATAAGTGAGACCAGACAAGAAGTGTAAGTGAGACCAGACTAGAAAGAATGAACTAGTGTCTCTGAAATACCTATTTTGACATGTAAACGGCTAGGGGTAAGTACGGCTCACCGTACACTGGGTGTGCGGCTCCTATCATTCCAGATTAGACCAGAGAGAGTGATTCCAGATTTGGAAATATTTACATATCTACTCGAGTATTTCCCTGCCCTGACTAGTACAAGTGAATCCAAGACCCAATACGTAAAATAAATATGAGTCCAGCCAGAAACATGAGTGATGCATGTAGTGAGTCCTGATGTGATGCCAGTAGGTGATTCCAGAAATAGAGGCCAGACATAAAATATACGTGTCGCAAGTAAATGAATCCAAAAATACTAGTCAGTATCGTGCTAGAAAATCAGATAATACTATACTAGAAGCTGAATCATAATAATTATCAGATAATAAAAACTATCAGAGAATGTACTCGCCTGATGTCCTGAGCAACTGGCGAGGATCGAGGTCCGAACTGGCGTCGCAAGGACCTATTGCGAAAAGCAAGGTTAAACGGGGTTCTAAAGAGTTATACAGATATAAAATAAGCTTCTAGGGTTGTTCTAGGTCAAACGGGTCAAACCAGTCCATTATAGGTCAAAAAGTCAACTCAAAGTCCAAAAAGTCAACTTTAGGTCAAAACTAGGTCAAAATTGACTTTGGCGGTCAATCGGGTCAACTACAGTCAACTCTAGGTCAAACTAGGGTGTCCCTAAAATTCTAGGTTAAAACTAGCTCATTAAGCTAGTAAACCCACAAACTCGCATCTTTGAGATACCGGGATACCCTCGGTATCCGATATCTCAGCCTACGCTATATACCCCATCTAAACCCACTAATACATATCCTAACACGTGTATATATATATATATATATATATATATATATATATATATATATATATATATATATATATATATATATATATATATATATATAAGCATCACTTATCCCATACGAGTTCTAATCGATGTCTAAAACTTCATAAAAATGCTAACTCTCCGATTCTAGGTCCATGGCAAAATTCCACATGTGTGTGGAACCCATGTCAAAGGAAAGTCCCCAAATCGCCCGAAACACCCAAAACTCTGCGATACGATCTCGCATGTCTGAACGGGGATACGAACCTACCCTCAAGACACCCAAGCACATCTACTTAGGTCCGTCTAACCTAGGGCAACACTCAAAATGGGCCAATCTCGGATTTTACCCGAAATTGACACAAAATCCTATGTCAAAGTCTCCAAACATATCAAAACAAGCTCCAACTTCCTCCCATGGGTAGCCCTAAGGTCTAGGAAGGTTCTAAACTACTAATTATACTATATTAGAGTAATCACTAAGAGGAAAGTTAGGGTTTACCTCTTGGGAGTTGGAATCCCAAGGCCAAAGTCCTCAAAAAGCCCTAAAAGCTCCAAACTAGCTTCCAAGCTCTCAAATACAAGCTCTACTCCCAAAGTAACTCCTACACAACTAGATTAGGGAAAATGAAGGGTTAGGGTTAGATATGGATGAAGATTGGAGGTGGAAAGAGAAATGGGGAAAAAAAACTTACTTAAAATTTGGGTTGGAGGAGTAAAGGAAAGAGAAATGAAGAAAGAGAGTGGAAAGAGAGAAGTGAGTAAATGGAATGAAGGGAGAAGGGGGCCGCCCATGACATGGGAAAATAGGGTTAGGGTTAGGTACAAAGTCTAAAATACCCCTCAACTTAAGTCATGCTAATTAGGGTTTGGATTTGGGGTTCCAAATACATTCTAACTAAATCCTAATCACTCCAACTAACTAATTAAAATATAAATAACTACTCTAAACCAATAAATAAGTCTGACAAGGGTGTTGGTTGGGTCTAGCAAGGGTCCACTAGGGTCTGACATGGGTCCAGACTAGTCAAAACCCTAAAACAACTAATAAAAATAAATACATGCATCTAATTAAATATTAATACAAATATTTATGATCAATACACAATTTACCAAATTAAAATAAATATATATATATCCTGCCCTGGAAATGGGGTAGTGACAAGCCTATCCTCCTTAGAAAATTTAGTCCTCAAAATTTAAAGTCGATCGCACTTCTTCTAGGTCAAACCTCCAACAATCACAGTTAAGAAATTCTACCTAAACAACATACAAGATCATGGTCCTACTGGTCGTGTTATAAAAGTCTCAATTAGGGTTACTACACTATCTACCATAACACAAAAGAAAAGTCTAACAGATACTAATGAAGCACACCACAAGAAATAGAAAAGGACAGGAAGAAGAACAAAAAGAGACAGACCTGCTAACCCGACACCCGTAGCATCGGCCTCCTCGACCTTCAACGCAAAAGCCCTGCCCTACTGGGGTATCTCCCTCTGCTGATGCGGGGCATGATTTTGTGCCATAGGTGGCCTAGCTCCAACTCTCCGATCCTGTGCTCCACCAAATAGAGGTACAGTGGAGCAATCTCGCATCTGGTGAGCAGCGGATCCATAGAATAGACACACCTTCAGCCTCCTCCTACAAATATTCCAAGTGTGTCCTGCCTTCCTGAAGTAGGCACAAGTGGGCACTCTTTGATCCTGACCCTGCTGCCCCTGCTGAAAAGGAGCCCTAGCTGGTACAATCCACTGATGTGGTTGTTGCGCTGTCTTTTGTATATAGGGATGCTTAGCCGGTCCCGCACTACCACTCGCACTACCAGAGTCATCCCTGCCTCTCTTGGACTTGAGCTCCAAGTCATCCTCTTCTCTCTGAGCGTCCCCTACGATCTGCTCGAAAGTTGCCTCGCGGTCACTCCTAGTCAAAGACTTGACCGCCATGACCAAGCCCTTGCGAAACTTCCTCGCCTTTGCTGCCTCACTCAAGCCCTCCACGAATCTACCCAGACGGCAGAACTCCACTGCATACTCGTCCACCAGCATGCTCCCCTGGACGAGTGCCTCAAACTGGCTCTCCAAGGCACTGAGAGCCACATCTGGAAAAAACTTCTCCTTAAAAAATCTTTTGAAAGCCTCACAAGTAAGCCCTGGTGCTGCGATCCTCGTATCAATGCGATACCATATCAAAGCAAGGTCGAACATCTGACTGCCCGCTGCCTCTATCTGCATGCTGTCTGGAATCTGTGTCAGCCGAAAAATCCCCTCAATCTACTATATCCAGTCATCCGCGTACAGGATCCCCTCTGTACTCCGGAACTCCTTGGGCCGCATCCTCTGGAATTCAATGATGTTGCCCAGCCTAGGATGCTGTGCCTGCTCTGCCTGTGGCTGGATCTGAGCCACTTTGTCTACTGCCGTCATGGCCACCTGGTGGGCATTCTCAATGCCCAGCCTCATCATATCTACCTGGCGGTGTTGCGCGTCCATTATCTCCCTAAAGAATGCAAACAACTACGTGGCGTCTGCTAGTGCAGGAGGTGGTGGAGGAGGTACCATCAGAACGACTGGGGTAGTCCTCGGATCGACAGGTGGAGGAGGATCCCCGAGAGAATCAGATGCTCCCTCAACCGCATGATTGGTGAGTGGAGCTGTAGCAGCTGCCTGAAGTCGAGCAGGACGAGAGGTAGCAGACCTCTCAGTGGCAGCTGCTGGAACGGTACGATAGGATCGTGTCTTCGAAGGCATCCTGAACGCAGATCAAAAGAAGTAAATACGGCGCAAGATACGATATCATCAAAGAAGGACAGTAATATTTCAAAAGAAAGTAATTTTAGAATAATTAGAAATAGCAAATATTATATTGGAATTGTTAATAGTCGTGATTGAGTACACTCTCATCCTAGATCCTATATCCTAGAGCAGGCTCGCAGCAGTACAACTAAATCGTTGTACTACCACGACATCACACTAATTGTGAAGCTCGAGACATGCATGGGCCGCCACCAAAAACGTGTCAGTCATTTTAAAAAAATGACTAATAAAAATAAATATTAAAAATAAATACATGCATCTAATTAAATATTAACACAAATATTTATGATCAATACACAATTTATCAAATTAAAAAAAAATCCTACACTGGAAATGGGATAGTGACAAACAGTCTGCTATCATGTCGTTCTAGACCCCTAATAGTGTCAGTCATTTTAACTTATTATCTGTGCCCGGTCTTAGGTACATCATGGGTAATAAGTCTACCCAAATTCCCCAGTGGAATATCCCGAGAGAAGGCAATGTCCTACTACGTCCATATTTTCTCTAGTATAATATTCGTCTTCTTGACCGAGTCAAAACACTCTTCCATGCTTCTTTTTTTCAAAGTATTTCAAAACTTGTTCAAGTTTTATAAACTTTGAAGGGGGTCTTCTAGAAGCATAAAAAATCTGAGTCTGTGCGCCAGAAGATACGATTACAAATCCTGCCTCTAGTCATGCTGCAAAGAAGATATGCGGCCAAGAGACTCGTCCAGATCCCCAAAGCAAGTCTGCAAGTGCATCCATGCGCCCGACGTCCCTGTGCCCCAAAATAAAACCCAACAGATATTGGACCGCATGGACACTATGCGACCCAGAAAAGGGACACCCATGCGGTCCAAACATGTGTCCTGACAACTGGCCGCATGTTGACCTGACATGACGTTATGACAATAAAGATGACGCCTGTCACAAAATCCTGATAAAAAGGAATTTCCTGATTGCCTCGAAGGACGAGAATACACTGAGAGACAGAAGTCCCAAGGATAGTGCAAATTTACGTGTACAACATGACAAAAGATCCCATGCGGCTCTGGCCCATGCGGCCCAGACTCCATGCATCCCATGCGACTATGGCCCATGCGTTCCAGACTCAATGCAGTCCATTCGTCTTTGGCCCCATGCATTTCTGACTCCATGCATCTCGTGTGTCCAAATGTGTCCTAGATTCTACATCGACCAAATTTTGCTGTTATAACTGAGTGATTCTCTCCAACCAAATAGCGGCCACGTGTCCATTTGACCAAGTCGTGCCTACAACAGATGAGAACCATCCACATATTCAGCAACCAAAAAATCTTAGCAAATGTCCACGTGACAGCTCAAGCCTGGATTCTTGTGCACAATTGTAATTTTTTTCTATTAGGAGAAGATATATGGCAACTCCCATGACCCATGCGGCCTCGCCAATATATGGCCTAGTTGTTATGCGGCCACCAAACAGAGGCATATGCGGCACCCATATCCCATCAGCACGATGGCTATAAATAGGAGCAACTTGAACGTTCTAAAGGTCGGCTTTTTCTACTACAGAGAGACCGGACCAAGAAACAAGGCTGGCTATCTGCGAATCGACACTCAAGCAAGAGAGAAGAGCTTCTGCATCAGATTGTCCACGGAGTAAAGAGAGTTGTTACACTACTAACCCTCCATTATCACCCTCTCCCTCCCAAAAAAAAAACAACTTTGTACTTAGATTGTCTTCTAGGACTTTTCTTTGTACTTTCTTTAGTTTGTTCAATTGAATCAAGTTCTTCCCAACTTTCGTATTTAATGGCAAATATGGTGGTATTTTCTGGGCTGGCTGGGCTGGTATGAATGATGGAGCGGGCTGAACTAGTTGTTCTGGCATGACTGGTGGAGCTGATTGTGCTGGTCGGGCATGCGTGACTTGTGGAGTTGGCTGATAAAGGGCTACTGACGCTTGCCCTTGGTTCAGTGGAGGAATCCAGCCTACTAATGTATTTATTTGAATTATCTATGCAACGGAACCCTCGAAAGGAGGAGCAGGTGGGGTGTCCCTAAAGGATAAGGATACAAGGATATCAACAAGGGACGAGAATGGAATAATTATGTCAAGTAAGTTTGAAGTTCAAGGAAAGCGAGAGGTGAATGTTGCAAGTGGAGTTCAATCGAAGATTATAGAGGATTGAGATTCTAAAAAGATGAGTACCCCTCACAAGTCTAAAAAAAGACCTGCATGGGCCACCAAGAAAATTTTATCACGCCCCGCTCCCAAAATATATGGTAAATACGGAAACTGACATGGCCAACTACACCTTGCAGAATACCGAATTAAGCAGCAATGTGTTAAGGTTGTCTAGAAGAGAGATGGGTAAAATCTAGCATACTATGACGTCAGTCCTAAGGTCGACAAATCCTAGTATCTTAATCGAGCAACATAAGCACAAGAGTATATCATATATGAAAGTAAAAAGGCATCCCAAATTACATACCATATATGATCATGAAGCTAGTGAATATAAAATGCTGCATTAGCAGGGTATAATTATACATGATCAAATATACCAGCCATGGTCTAATATATATATTATGTTGACCGTAGTCTCAAAAATATAAGGAGCTAACTCTGCCCCTTGCTAAACACCACAAAATGAAGTAATCAAGACGAGGGGTGTAAGAAAGGAGCCCACACTTTGGCCGCAGTCCTACGAGTACAAGTTATCTTGCTGAAAATATGGTAGATCCTAATTCTCTTCGGGGTAACATGGCCATGCAAAGCCAGTGGAGTCAGAACTCCAAGCAATAAGTACCACAAATGAGCTCGAGGTGATAGACCAAGCATATCACAACATAAGCAGAAAGAGTCATAAAAGAAATAAATGTTGATCGAGAATTGTACGGTACTAATGTACTTATCTCAAGAATAATACTGGAAGAAATGATAACAAGTGCAAAAATAAAAGTAAGGCGATGAGCGGCAAGAGATCATAGGAACTAATCTGGATTTGGACCACAACCCTTAAACCAAACAAGGACCGGGGTTGCAGACCTTCACTCGAGTAAAACTTAGCACCCTAACCATGCGACAGTAGAAAATAAAACTAGAAGAGCGAACTATAATGATAGTAACATAATTTATCATATAGCCAAACAACTTTATGGTTTGCTACGATTAACTAGCTAGGGTTGTCACATATATTAATTACTAAATACATGTTTTAAGAATATCGCTACCACCGGCACTGTAGTTAACCCGGATAGCCAAGGGTACGCTTGTCAAGTAAACTTAAATGCACATTCAATATCACAACAACACAACTAGTTACTTGTCATAAACAGAAATTGAACTTATAAGCATAAACTTAAACTTGTGATCATAAACTTGCTTTATAAACATAAACTTGTCCTGTAACAAAAACTTGTATATAAACTTGTCTTATAAGTGCCGCAGCACGCGTAAACTTGGTCAGTTATGGAGCCCTTGTCTAGCAAGGTTGGTCCATGATGCATGGGACCCTTAGAAATCAGGGTAGCCGGTAGCGCAATATTCGGGACAAGTACTAAGTGATGGGTCATAAAGGCATGCCAGAGAAGTAACTAAAAGTGATTGATGTGACATGCCATGAATGCGTGTCAAAGAAAAGACAAAAGCATAAAAGATGTGCACGAAAAGGACATGCAGGGACAAGACACATATTTTGCTTCTAAGTCAAATGACAAATGGGCCGCATAGGCACACTGGTCGCATGGACAACTGGCTGCATGAGCTTCTAGCCGCATGGACAACTTGCCCTCTGGAAAATCTCATGCATTCAGTGCTCTATGCATTCAGCTTAGGGATGCATATGCAGAGACAGTCATGCGCCTGACAAGATAGGCGTTATGCTAAAAAGAGCGCATGAAGTTGGGCTCATGGAACTCCTCCGTCCCAAAGCAGCACAACTCCATGGGAAAAGCTCCAAAAATCCAAAAATTTGTTTCCTTCATAAAAACTTAATTTTAACTCTGAATCAAACAAACCAAAAGTCAAAATGCTTGAAATAGAATGCTCTAACACCCAGAAAAACTATTTTTTCTAAAACACCATATTTTAATAGATCAAAACCACAAAAAATACATAAAACCCATGAAACCCCTAAACTTTAAAACTCAGATCTACAAAAATCTATACATCAAAATCCAAAACTCCAAGAAATAATTTTGATCAACAACTCAAGGAGAACATTTTCCATCAAATATATTTTTAAAACAACATATATAGGAAAAAAAATCCAAAAAATTATGACTTTACTATTGAGCAAGATGTACTTACCTTGGGTGGCTCCGAGCCTCTACCTCTCACGGTCCAAGTCACAGCAACTTCTTCCTAGGGCTAGGGTTTGGCTAGAGGGGGCTTGAAGGAGAGGAGGAAGAAGGAAGCAAGTATAATGATAAAATAAGTGAGGAGAGAGAAAATACTCATATATATATATATAATAAGAGGAGAGGAGGATGGTTTAGTCATGGGTTCACCCAAAATGAACCGAACCAAGTTTCCATTCTACAAACGGGTTCTAAACCGGGTCTATGAAAATACCAATGGATATTTTACCGATCTTGGGTAGTCTCTCTCAACAACAAAAAATAACAATAAGTAAAATGACAGAAACCAACAACAAGAAAAATACAATAGGGATACATTATCAAAAAAAATTAAATTCAAAAAATTCAAAAAATATCAAATCTGGAATCGAGTGTGACAGTAAACATATGAAGCAGTGTACTACGAATAGTTTATAATGATCTATTCGAAGCATTAGCAAAGTATACTTGTACGAGGCTAAGGTAGCATGCGAGGGTCCAACTATAAGCCAAGTTTCATTTCCATATTCTAATAGAAGCAATACAAGATGGTATTATTCCCTTAGCTAGGTGAGTTATATTTTTTATTAGCATGCAAGGGGTTATTCACCTAGAGACTAGCATCTATCATCCATATTTTTATGTGTGCAGGCTAAGCAAAAATAAGTTCATCGTAACCACCTACCTTAGTGATGATTCGCCTCGGTCGAGGGATACTCCGAGTGCGCCTTTGAAAGTCTAAGTCTGAACTCTTGATGGGCCAAGTCTGAAATCCTTTGCCTCAAGCAAGTCTGCTCGCTGAGCAAAGCGGGTAGAGTCATCGTACTAGCGTTGTTTGAATCGGCTCTCCGCTTGACCGGAATGGGTCATTATATTATACACCACTCAAAAAAAGTCTCGTCCTCGAGACTTCCTGAGCGCAAACCATTCTATCGTATACTATCGAATCTATCTCAAGCATAACAATCCGTGACGCGTGCATGCTGGGTCTGTCTCGTTGAATGAATTTATCATTCAATCCAAGCTTTGACTCGGTCTCTAATGTGCCTTAGCGCAAAACACATCGCTTAATGCGGGGTACGTTATAATCTATCGTGAATGACAATCTAAGGTTGAGGCAAACTTATCCAAATCGTTACACTCGTCCAAGCGTATCTAGCACATTCACTTGCACTAGCATTCGAGATCAGCATATTGCGAGTCTGGATTGTACACATATTTAAGGAATCCCTCAAATATATGTATTTTAACCAACTTAGCGATAGCAAAGTCTTTGCACTCGAGTTCAACATATCACTGAGTCTTGGATCGTGCACACGTTCAAGGCATCCCTCAAACATATGTATTCAACCAAACTTAGAGATAACAAATTCAGAAAAGCTACTTGCGAAAATCTCACGGGTTCTCATCTTATGAATCACAATGATACCTCCAACAGGGGCAAAATAAAATCCAAGTCATTTCAATCCCACTCAAATCAAGCATTGCACTGCTGTTAAGCACGATATATTCGATCAACAGACTAGCATATGTATCCTATCGTCTATTCCATTCGTGTCAAACATAGCACATACTTACCATTCCAAGTCTAACTCTATGTCTTGTTTTCCCAGTTTTATGGCTTGCTCAAGCAAAACTCTGAAGCCGGTCACACAAGTTCTTTTACTTGGCACAGGGTCGTCTCCCTAATTACTAGGTCAGCTCGTATGGTCATAGGTACAGTTCATGCTCATGATTTATCGTATAAATTTGTTGCACGATGCTCGCCATAATTCCTAAGGTTAAACCATTATTCTTTCGCACGGGGTATTCTACCCAAGCTCGTTTCACTCAGATTTCTAAACATCGAGCACAAATTATCCTACACATATTAAGATATTCATTGCATAGGGTCCGATTCTGTTCAGTCAAATCCATGATATATCCATGATGCATGTCAAGCCTAGAAATTCGCATAGTCTATCTCCTCAAATATGTGATAGGATCTACCTGTTAATTAAGTCTAGACCACCAAGCCAGGATTAAATTTTCAATTATAGATCTCAATCATAAACTCTAAGTCGTCCAACAAGATTCATGTATCAGTTCACGAAACCATCAAGCGTGTCTTACTCTAGGTTCTAGACTAACTCATCCTTGAAATACTTCCGATTTACTTGTATTTCCAAACTCGTCTTATTGTGTCGAACCATTAGTCAAGACGATCCTTCAATTGTCATATTTTGGTCTCCCGTAAGTTCGATCATCCTTGTTGGACATGAGATCACCATGCCAACGCTCCCACTGGATAATCTTCCTAATCCGGGAGTGACGCATTTACGATCATGGAGTTACACTCGCAAAAGACAAGAACATCAAACGCTATGGTTATCATCAAAACGATAGAGACACCTTATTATTATACTTTGCTCCATCATATATATATATATATCCTTCAAGATATGTCCGTCCATGCCGGGATCAAATTCGTCTAGCCAAATCGTCCAACTTTAATGTTACTGTTCGATCAATCCGTAGTCTACTTCTAGCATTCCTCAAACAACTAAGTTCAAATACTCAAGCCAAAGTCTATCCACTTTGTTCCGTTCTATTCATCGAGTTTGTTTGAATAATCACCGAGCATGTTCCGGCGAGTACGATTATCCCATCCAGACGTAAAATTACCACGCCAATGCTCCCGCGGGATAATTATTCTCGACCGGGACTGATTTTCGAAGGTTATCTTTCGAACTAGATTCAAGATCATTCTTTCAAACTCCAGATCAAATCTGTTATCGCTTACCTCATTCATTGAACCATAATATTCTTTTACTTGTATCAATCTGTGTTATCTTTCAACTATCGATACCATATCAAGTCTACAAATTTGAAACCATAATATCCATTCACAGGCTACCTTCTATCGAGCGATATCCTACTCAAGTTCAATCTGTTTTAATTCAATTTGAAATCGCGCATACGATCCATCAAGTTTTTACTAAGTTTTCTCGACCAAGATATTGATTCTATTACCTTGAATCCTTATTCCATATAAGCCTTATTACTTGATCAATACATTCTCAAATCGTTAAAATTAACTATCGTACGAGACCTTAGAATTCGCTCGAACATTTTTAAAATGATCCATACACCACTCAGGAATTAAATCATCCAATTAAATCATCAATCGTGTTTGCATCACTCGCTAGCATATTCACCCAGTCATTCCTTAGAATTATTGTGCGATACCTAAGCGTCGCCTCGATAACTCTTAGTATAGTATATACCCTTGTGTCACTACCACATTTTCTAGGAAATGGTATTTTGGTAATTTCCTATTTAAATAAATATTGTGCATGGTAAATAATTTTTGTTGTATTATTTAATTATGGTTGGATGTTAATTAATTATTTTGGACTTATTTTAGTGGACCCAACTAGTGTAGTTTGGATCCATGGACCAACATGAATTAATTAGTTAGACTTGGCCCATTTAGAAAGCCCATAGTTAAGGAGATAGATTAAATTAATTAAATGATTAGACTAGAAGCTTCCTTCCTTAATTATTTCTTCATGAGAGGCCCCAAGGGGTACATTGGACATTTTACAATTGCTTGGGGGAGGGGCTATGGCCGGCCTATTAAAGAGGGGGGGGGAATTTCTCTCTCCTCTCATCTCATTCCAAATCTAGATCTAGAATTCTCCCACTACCAAATTCTCTCCATTCCCAATCCAATTCCCTACCAAATTCATTCCAAATTCTTCCTAATTCACCATTAGAGAAGAAGAAAGCAAGGATCTAGAAGAAGGAAGCAAGGATCTACAAAGAGGAGCAAGAATCTACAATTTGGAAGCAAGTTCATCTCAATTGGAGGTTTCGTTGGGAATCCATTTCCCAATAGGTATAATTCAGATTTTTTCATTTAAATAGCTTCTAAATCTGAGATTTAATCATGTAAAATCAACCTATATGTATGTAGTACCCATAGGACTTTGTTTTGTGTTCATAGGAGACCCATGGAGAAAGTTATGGTGCTTTTTGTGTCAATTTTGTTGGAATTCCGAATTTATATTTTGTTGTGTGTGTCAATTGATCCTATAGATCAATTGAACATGAGATTTGTGTTTGAGGCTAGTGTCGTGTCCATATTGGGATACTTGTGGTTCGTATCCCAACTATTTGGTGATACGTGTCATTTGGGGGTTTTCCTCCGACACGGGGCTTTGAACATGTCGTATTTTGACACGGACACATAGATCTACTTTTGATGCTTTGATTTGTTCATAAATATTATTTGTGATTTGTTTGTGTCCTTCGGGGTGCATTTGGTTGTGTGTTGGACTCGTGTCGCATGCGTATCCTAGATCTAGTGGGATACGGTGAGATACTCTCCAATTGTGTATTTTTGCATAGATCTAATTAATTGTGGTTCAATTCTTCATTTATAATTAGTATATATATATGGATATTAAATATTTATTTTGTGTATTTATTATAGTAATTATTGTAGCATAGATCTATATTTTGGGTGTGCTAATATAATGTACAATATAATATGTAGCTTTCTTGCATGCAAATATATATGTTACTACTTGTTAAATAATATAATTTATACATAAAATATTTTATAAAATATATTTGTATGTTTAATTGTGTAATTATATTATTTATAATTATTATGTAATTATTTGGATATTAATGTAAATATTTTAGGTGTGCTTCTAGCCATGTAAATTATATGTTCTTTGTTAAATATTTGAAGGTATAAGTTTATGTGTATATTAATATATATATGTACATTTTTGTATTAATGGTTTATATATATATATATATATATATATACTATTTTATATATTCTGTTTATATATATATATATATATATATATATATATATATATATATATATTATTTATATATTCTGTTTTTATATATATAATTATATATATACAACTTGTTTTAGTGACAGTGAATTAATGACAGTAAAAAACTGTTATTAATTAGCTGACTAATAGCAGCCGCTGTAGCCTTCGGGCAATTAATGACAAACCTGTCATTAATTGCAGCAGCGGGAAACAGCAGCTTTTTTGCGACGCTTTTTCGCGACAGTTTAACTGTCAGCGAAAACCAAAGCAGTGGCAGTTTATTATTGGAGTTTCGGTGACAGTCCCGACTGTCACTATTTAAACTGTTTTGATTTAATCCTATTTTATTCACTGTTTTTCAATGACGCTTTGACAGATTTAATGTATATATTATATATTATAATTGTATATATATATGTATATATATATGTGTTTTGTGAGGAATAATAATTATAATAATATATTATGTTATTTATATAAATGTTGGATTGTATATATATTATTTTAGGGTATATATTAATTATATTATTAGTATACTTTGTGTGAGTTCTTTTTGAATCTAATTTGATTCCTAAATTATTGTAGTTTATCTCTATATTATTTTATAGATGTCTTGTGAGGTTGACTTTGGGTTTGACCATGTTTGACTTTAGTGGACTTTAGAGTTGACCATAGTTGACTTTTGACTTAGAATTGACTTATCGACCTAGAAATTGCCTAGTTTGACTTGTTCTCTTTCCGGGACCTTGTATTAATGTGGTATTTCATATCTAGGTCTTCGAGGCACCGAGTCAGACATTTGTGAGACTGTTCATTGGACTTCAGGCGAGTACATTCTCTGATAGTTTCTCATTTATGATATCCTCTATGTTCGTTGTATCTAGTGTAGATTTACATGTTTCTTTCGACACTATGGTTACACGGATTGGTATATCCGGATCTCATCATGAGATGTTATTCCTTGGTATATGGTGTATATGGTGCAAGTATTGTTTCATTGGTTATCTTGTACATATACAGACACCGATTCTCGGGGAGACTAGCTATCTTCTTGGGAAATCTAGTGCCATAACGTACAGTGGTTGGATCTATTATACCAGTCGGGGTGGGGAGTATTTTAGTGTAGATATGTGATCATACCCTCCTTGTGCATGTCTTGTTCCTTGTGAGTGTTGATCATACACCGCACGTATAATCAGCCAGGCCATTATACTCTTGTGCAAGTTCCTAAGCCGATCACATGTTAAAGCTAGTACTCACACACTTAGTCATTAGTATTCTTGTTCTATCAGCATATTGTTCATTATTATATTTCTTTCCAGTACTTCCTTATTGTCTATATATTTCTTGTATCTATTTATGCATCTTGTTTATCCACAGCTACTTACTGTTACATAGTTTTTATCATTATTTGAGAACTGCTGTTAGGGTTGTACTCTGCTCCTTTCCTGACTGGATATATTTTTCCAGATGACACTGAGGAGTACCCTACCTATTATGGACCCCAGGATATTGTGGGTTTAGATTCTGAGACCCTGGCTCAAGAGGAACTTATCCCAACTGAGACAGTTGACCCTGGAGTTGTAGCTTTATAGTTTTGTAGTATTCTTTTGTACTGGATTTGTCTCCAGCTTATTTCTGTTTTTCTTCAGACTCATTGATGTATTATTTTAGACTCATGAGTTGTATTGTGACTATTCTATTCTTTATCTGATTCGTTCTCATTCTATCTTAGTTCTGTGATTGAGTATTTTATCATTATTGGTGGTTCATTATATTAGATAGATTATCTAGACAACGTTCTACCGCCGATTCTGCGGCGTAGGCTGGGCGTTGTTTCCGACTAGTACCCTTACACCGGGTGCGGGTCGTGACACCTTGTTGATAGTCATCCAAGTAAACCATATTTAATTTGTATCTGCTAACATAAAATACCGTCCGAGCTATTTAGAAAATCCAAGCACAATTCTCTATATTCGTCCTAGCGATAATCTGATAATGTTTCTAATGGTTAGCATTCCAAGTCTAACTTATCCTTATCTGAACGATATTCCAATCTTGCTCGCAAACTAGCTCGCACCAAAGGGTCTTGGCGCACGATACTCAACACAACTTAGCCGAAAGACTGTGTGCATATCTAACCGTCCAAATGGTATTCTATCTCGCACACTAACTAGCTGGGTAATCACGTATAGGTATTTGGGTTCGCACATAACTTGCAAATTCTAGCATGAGCCTATTCCCATAAGTCAAACACAGGTCAGAACAAGGGTCTTCGCATAACTATCCAATTCAAGCCTAGGGTTTTCAAAGGGACGGAGGGCATCGTCTATGCTGATGATTGGCTCGAGGACATTGAGCGTCTTATGAGGGTGTCCCGTCTTTCTGAAGATCAGAAGGTTGAGGCGGTAGGACTTCAACTGTTCGACGTCGTTCGTACCTGGTTCAGGAATGAGCCGGTTCTAGTTGACGCAGGACAATCTTGGGAGGTATTCAGGGACCTTTTCAAGAAGAAGTTTTTCGCCCGGATAGACAGGCTTGACTTGGGGAGACAATTTGAGAGTCTCATTCAGGGAAGCATGTCTGTGGAGGAATACGCTGCAGAGTTCGGTAGGCTGAGCCGATTTGCAGAGTATCTGGTGAGGGAGACGGAGGTTCGAGCTATTTGTTTCCGAGAGGGTCTAAACTGGGAGGTGAAGATTCTTATTCCGTCTTTTTATGAGACATACTCGGAGATACTTGCGGAGGCACGCAAGGTTGAGCAGGATCTGGGTTTGAAGACCAAGAGAGACCGTAATTCTTTTCTGGGGGCCAACGGCAGTGCAGTATCTGCCAAACGTCCTCATTTCCAGTCCAGACCTTTTCAGTAGCCACAGCAGAACCAGACTCCAGCTAGAGCGCCTTTTTACCAGGCACCTCAGCAGCAGAGGCAGTTACAGCAAGCTCTATGCAACTTCTGCAAGAAGCCCAGCCACATCTGGGAAGTTTGCAGAAAGAGGCTAGGAGTTTGTTTGTATTGTGGTACTGAAGGGCATCAATTGAGGGAGTGTCCTCGTCGTGCAGTTCAGGGAGCAGCTCCAGCTCCGAGGGCACAGATGAGACCACCTGCAGCACAACCGAGGGGACCGCTTCCGACACAGCAGCAGCGTTTTGTCCAGCATCAGCAGTAGGGAGGTGCTCGGCAGGGACGAGCGTTTGCTATGACAGTCGAAGAGGAGGAACCCACCGGAGATGTCATCGTAGGTTCTATTCTTCTTGATTCCATTCCAGCTTTAGCTTTGTTTGATAGTGGTGCTTCCCATAGTTTTGTATATGTTTCTTTTGCTCTAAAGCATGGTTTGGTAGCTGAGTCTTTGCTTAGGACTTGCAAGATCATGACCGGGGGAGGCATTATCCTGGTTAATGATATTTGCAAAGATCGGAGAGTTACTCTGGGAGGCCGGGAGTTGAGTGCGTGTCTACTTGTAATGCCACTTCCGAGCTACGACATTGTACTCGGGATGGATTAGTTGAGTAGGCACCGTGCTAGCATAGATTGTAGAGGAGGTAGAGTTTTGTTTGGTCCGCCAGGAGAGCCAGAGTTCGAGTTTGCTAGAGGAGCTGCGGAGCAGGGAGAAGGTATTATTTGTGGAGCTATGGTAGAAGACAAGGAGTTGCCGCATCCGTTGATAGCAGAATTTTTGGATGTGTTTCCTGAAGAATTGCCAGGATTGCCGCCAGATCGAGATGTTGAATTTTCTATAGACTTGGTGCCAGGTGCAGAATCGATTTTGCAGCATGTCTATAGAGTAAACAACAGCGAGCTGGTCGAGTTGAAGAAGCAGGTGGACGAATTGCAGGATAAGGGATTTATCAGATCGAGTTCTTCACCATGGGGAGCCCCGGTATTGTTTGTACCGAAGAAGGATGGATCGGTGCGTATGTGCATTGATTACAGGGCTTTGAATAATCTCACTATCAAGAATAAGTATCCTTTGCCACGGATTGATGATCTGTTTGATCAGTTGAGTGGTGCGAAGGTATTTTCTAAGATAGATTTGAGATCAGGCTACCATCAGGTGAAGGTGAAGCCGGAGGACATACCGAAGACTGCTTTTAGAACTCGGTATGGTCAGTACGAGTTTATGGTGATGCCGTTTGGTTTGACTAATGCACCGGCGGTATTTATGAACTTGATGAACAAGGTGTTCCACCAGTACCTTGACAAATTCGTGGTGGTGTTCATCGACGACATACTCATATACTCGAAGACACCGGAGGAGCATGAGGAGCATTTGAGGATTGTGTTGGATGTGCTGAGGAAGGAGAAGCTGTATGAAAAGTTGTCCAAATGTGAGTTTTTCTTGGACAAGGTGGAATTCTTGGGGCATGTTGTGACTGGTGATGGTATTTCAGTGGATCCGAAGAAGATTTTAGCAGTGGAATCTTGGAAGACTCCGAGTTCGGTAGCAGAGATCAGGAGTTTCTTGGGATTGGCAGGCTACTACAGAAAGTTTGTGCAAGATTTTTCGAGGATTGCCGAGCCGATGACCAGACTCACAAGGAAGGATGTGGAGTTTGTTTGGACGGAAGATTGCCAGGCCGCTTTTGAGGAGTTGAAGAAGAGGTTGACGTCTGCTCCTATTTTGACATTGCCATCAGGGTTCGGAGGTTTCACTATTTATAGTGATGCATCGGGAAAGGGTTTAGGTTGTGTTCTTCAGCAGCATGGGAAAGTGATTGCCTATGCATCCAGGCAATTGCGTCCTCATGAAAAGAACTATCCTACCCATGATTTGGCGTTGGCAGCTGTCATATTCGCCCTGAAGTTGTGGAAATATTATTTGTACGGAGAGCGTGTGGAGATCTTCACAGACCACAAAAGCTTGAAGTACGTTTTCACGCAGAAGGAGTTGAACATGAGACAGCGTCGGTGGTTGAAACTGATAAAGGATTTTGATATCTCTTTGCAATATCATCCTGGGAAGGCCAATGTAGTTGCCGATGCTTTGAGCAGGTATCCGGTAGCTATGTTCTTAACGCAGGATCGATATTTGTTGGAGGACTTGGAGAGCTTGGGCATTGAGGTGATTGTTCCGGGTGGTGCTATGCAGATGTGGGGATTGCAGATACATTCAGATTTGATGGATAGGATCAAGGCAGCACAGTATGATGACGTATCTTTGAGGAGTATCAGAGCTCAGGTGAGAGCAGGATTGGAGGATGATTTCACTATTGCAGAGGATGGATCTTTGAGGCATGGAGTTAGATTGTGTGTGCCTAGTGGGGAGTTGCGAGAGGAGATATTGCAGGAAGCGCATCGCTCTCAGTATTCCATACATCCAGGTGCTAACAAGATGTATCGGAATATGCGAGAGAGTGTGTGGTGGTATGGCATGAAGAGGGAAGTGGCACAGTTTGTACCCAGATGCTTAGTGTGCCAGCAGGTGAAAGCCGAGAGGCAGAGGCCAGGAGGTTTACTTCAGCCATTACCCATTCCAGAGTGGAAGTGGGAACACATTACTATGGATTTTGTGTCCGGACTACCACGATCTCCAGGAGGGAAAGACGCGATTTGGGTCATTGTTGATAGATTGACCAAGTCGGCCCACTTTTTGCCTTTCAATGTGGGTTTGTCTACGGAGAAGCTGGCAGAGATGTATGTGAGGCAGATCATTAGGATACATGGAGTTCCCGTCAGCATAGTCTCAGATCGGGATAGTCGTTTCACTTCTCATTTCTGGAGGAGTTTGCAGGAGAGTTTGGGCACTCAGCTCAAGTTCAGTACTGCATATCATCTCCAGACAGATGGGCAGTCAGAGAGGACTATTCAGACTCTCGAGGATATGTTGCGCACTTGTGTACTAGATTTCGGGGGTTCTTGGGAGGACCATCTCCATTTGGTAGAGTTTGCTTACAATAACAGTTACCAGGCCAGTATAGAGATGTCACCTTTTGAAGCTCTATATGGTCGGAGGTGTCGTACTCCTTTGTCTTGGGACGATATTGGAGAGAGAGTTTTGCTTGGGCCAGAGATGGTTGTGGATGCAGCAGAGAAGGTTCAGTTGATCAGAGACAGACTTCGAGTGGCACAGGACTAACAACGGCATTGGGCCGATAGCCATCGGAGACCCTTGGAGTTTGAGGTATAGTTTAGATTTTATTTTGTGTGCTTGTTCTTGGTTGTTTGTTATAGATAAGTTCTTAAGGTGGTGTTTTGTTCTAGGTGGATGGTTTGGTGTTTCTGAGGATTTCACCGACACGAGGCACGATTCACTTCGGTGGAGGCGGAAAGCTTAGTCCGCGATTCATTGGACCTTTCACTATTCTAGAGAGGGTCGGTGCAGTTGCTTATAGACTAGACTTGCCACCTGCATTGGAGGGAGTGCACAACGTGTTTTATGTGTCACAGTTGAGACGATACATGGCAGATCCTAGTCATGTATTGGATCACTCAGAGATAGAGGTGGGCCCTACTCTTAGCTATCCAGAGCAGCCAGTTGGAATTCTGGATCGGAGAGAGAAGGTGCTGAGGAACCAGACTATTCCTTTGGTGCGCGTCGCATGGAGGCATCACTCTCCGGGGGAGTCTACCTGGGAGAGAGAGGATGACATGCGAGAGCGTTATCCATATTTGTTTGTACCTTGAGGTATGTTATTTCTAGTTATGTTCTGTTCATTGTTATGTTCTGATCATTAGTTAGTTGTGATTCTTTAGTTCTGTTCTGTGATTTTCTGGGGGTAGTTTTCGTCTTTGAATTTCGAGGACGAAATTATTTTAAGGAGGGTAGACTTGTCACTACCACATTTTCTAGGAAAGGGTATTTTGGTAATTTCCTATTTAAATAAATATTGTGCATGGTAAATAATTTTTGTTGTATTATTTAATTATGGTTGGATGTTAATTAATTATTTTGGACTTATTTTAGTGGACCCAACTAGTGTAGTTTGGATCCATGGACCAACATGAATTAATTAGTTAGACTTGGCCCATTTAGAAAGCCCAAAGTTAAGGAGATGGATTAAATTAATTAAATGATTAGACTAGAAGCTTCCTTCCTTAATTATTTCTTCATGAGAGGCCCCAAGGGGTACATTGGACATTTTATAATTGCTTGGGGGAGGGGCTATGGCCGGCCTATTAAAGAGGGGGGGAAATTTCTCTCTCCTCTCATCTCATTCCAAATCTAGATCTAGAATTTTCCCACTACCAAATTCCCTCCATTCCCAATCCAATTCCCTACCAAATTTATTCCAAATTCTTCCCAATTCACCATTAGAGAAGAAGAAAGCAAGAATCTAGAAGAAGAAAGCAAGGATCTACAAAGAGGAGCAAGGATCTACAATTTGGAAGCAAGTTCATCTCAATTGGAGGTTTCGTTGGGAATCCATCTCCCAATAGGTATAATTCAGATTTTCCCATTTAAATAGCTTCTAAATCTGAGATTTAATCATGTAAAATCAACCTATATGTATGTAGTTCCCATAGGACTTTGTTTTGTGTTCATAGGAGACCCATGGAGAAAGTTATGGTGCTTTTTGTGTCAATTTTGTTGGAATTTCGAATTTATATTTTGTTGTGTGTGTCAATTGATCATATAGATCAATTGAACATGAGATTTGTGTTTGAGGCTAGTGTCGTGTCCATATTGGGATACTTGTGGTTCGTATCCCAACTATTTGGTGATACGTGTCATTTGGGGGTTTTCCTCCGACACGGGGCTTTGAACATGTCGTATTTTGACACGGACACATAGATCTACTTTTGATGCTTTGATTTGTTCATAAATATTATTTGTGATTTGTTTGTGTCCTTCGGGGTGCATTTGGTTGTGTGTTGGACTCGTGTCGCATGCGTATCCTAGATCTAGTGGGATACGGTGAGATACTCTCCAATTGTGTATTTTTGCATAGATCTAATTAATTATGGTTCAATTCTTCATTTATAATTAGTATATATATATGGATATTAAATATTTATTTTGTATATTTATTATAGTAATTATTGTAGCATAGATCTATATTTTAGGTGTGCTAATATAATGTACAATATAATATGTAGCTTTCTTGCATGCAAATATATATGTTACTACTTGTTAAATAATATAATTTATACATAAAATGTTTTATAAAATATATTTGTATGTTTAATTGTGTAATTATATTATTTATAATTATTATGTAATTATTTGGATATTAATGTAAATATTTTAGGTGTGCTTCTAGCCATGTAAATTATATGTTCTTTGTTAAATATTTGAAGGTATAAGTTTATGTGTATATTAATATATATATGTACATTTTTGTATTAATGGTTTATATATATATATATATATATACTGTTTTATATATTCTGTTTATATATATATATATTGTTTATATATTCTGTTTTTATATATATAATTATATATATACAACTTGTTTTAGTGACAGTGAATTAATGACAGTAAAAAACTGTCATTAATTAGCCGACTAATAGCAGCCGCTGTAGCCTTCGGGCAATTAATGACAAACCTGTCATTAATTGCAGCAGCGGGAAACAGCAGCTTTTCTGCGACGCTTTTCCGCGACAGTTTAACTGTCAGCGAAAACCAAAGCAGTGGCAGTTTATTATTTGGGTTTCGGTGACAGTCCTTCGGTGACAGTCCCGACTGTCACTATTTAAACTGTTTTGATTTAATCCTATTTTATTCACTGTTTTTCAATGACGCTTTGACAGATTTAATGTATATATTATATATTATAATTATATATATATATATGTATATATATATGTGTTTTGTGAGGAATAATAATTGTAATAATATATTATGTTATTTATATAAATGTTGGGTTGTATATATATTATTTTAGGGTATATATTAATTATATTATTAGTATACTTTGTGTGAGTTCTTTTTGAATCTAATTTGATTCCTAAATTATTGTAGTTTATCTCTATATTATTTTATAGATGTCTTGTGAGGTTGACTTTGGGTTTGACCATGTTTGACTTTAGTGGACTTTAGAGTTGACCATAGTTGACTTTTGACTTAGAATTGACTTATCGACCTAGAAATTGCCTAGTTTGACTTGTTCTCTTTCCGGGACCTTGTATTAATGTGGTATTCCATATCTAGGTCTTCGAGGCACCGAGTCAGACATTTGTGAGACTGTTCATTGGACTTCAGGCGAGTACATTCTCTGATAGTTTCTCATTTATGATATCCTCTATGTTCGTTGTATCTAGTGTAGATTTACATGTTTCTCTCGACACTATGGTTACACGGATTGGTATATCCGGATCTCGTCATGAGATGTTATTCCTTGGTATATGGTATATATGGTGCAAGTATTGTTTTATTGGTTATCTTGTACATGTACAGACACCGATTCTCGGGGAGACTAGCTATCTTCTTGGGGAATCTAGTGCCATAACGTACCGTGGTTGGATCTATTATACCAGTCGGGGTGGGGAGTATTTTAGTGTAGATATGTGATCATATCCTCCTTGTGCATGTCTTGTTCCTTGTGAGTGTTGATCATACACCGCACGTATAATCAGCCAGGCCATTATACTCTTGTGCAAGTTCCTAAGCCGATCACATGTTAAAGCTAGTACTCACACACTTAGTCATTAGTATTCTTGTTCTATCAGCATATTGTTCATTATTGTATTTCTTTCCAGTACTTTCTTATTGTCTATATATTTCTTGTATCTATTTATGCATCTTGTTTATCCACAGCTACTTACTGTTACATAGTTTTTATCATTATTTGAGAACTGCTGTTAGGGTTGTACTCTGCTCCTTTCCTGACTGGATATATTTTTCCAGATGACACTGAGGAGTACCCTACCTATTATGGACCCCAGGATGTTGTGGGTTTAGATTCTGAGACCCTGGCTCAAGAGGGACTTATCCCAACTGAGACAGTTGACCCTGGAGTTGTAGCTTTATAGTTTTGTAGTATTCTTTTGTACTGGATTTGTCTCCAGCTTATTTCTGTTTTTCTTCAGACTCATTGATGTATTATTTTAGACTCATGAGTTGTATTGTGACTATTCTATTCTTTATCTGATTCGTGCTCATTCTATCTTAGTTCTGTGATTGAGTATTTTATCATTATTGGTGGTTCATTATATTAGATAGATTATCTAGACAGCGTTCTACCGCCGATTCTGCGGCGTAGGCTGGGCGTTATTTCCGACTAGTACCCTTACACCGGGTGCGGGTCGTGACACCTTGTTGATAGTCATCCAAGTAAACCATATTTAATTTGTATCTGCTAACATAAAATACCGTCCGAGCTATTTAGAAAATCCAAGCACAATTCTCTATATTCGTCCTAGCGATAATCTGATAATGTTTCTAATGGTTAGCATTCCAAGTCTAACTTATCCTTATCTGAACGATATTCCAATCTTGCTCGCAAACTAGCTCGCACCAAAGGGTCTTGGCGCACGATACTCAACACAACTTAGCCGAAAGACTGTGTGCATATCTAACCGTCCAAATGGTATTCTATCTCGCACACTAACTAGCTGGGTAATCACGTATAGGTATTTGGGTTCGCACATAACTTACAAATTCTAGCATGAGCCTATTCCCATAAGTCAAACACAGGTCAGAACAAGGGTCTTCGCATAACTATCCAATTCAAGCAATCATTTCATTCATATGCACTTTCAATAATATTTGGACTCATTGTATGGAATATTTCAACAGGTCAACGAGAGAGAGCATTTCGTACATAACCTACGAACGAGCTTTCAAAACTAAAAAAATTGATACGAAGTCCAAAGACGTAAAGTCGATGCTCTGATACCAATATGTCATGCCCCGATCTCCCGCAGGAATCGGTCGTCTTCGCTAGGCACGAATTATCGTACCAGCGGTCCTGCAGGACGATTGTTCTCATCTGGACGTGATACCACACGAGCACAAACTGCGGCCGTGCAAGGCCATGATCCGAACAGGCGGTAAAATGACTAAGCCGTAAAGTCGCACAGATAGTCCGAATGCAGCAGAATAAGAAATGATCAGGCGATTGGTAACAAGTTCACAGAGTCGTCATAGTGGAAGCATTAAAATGAACAAAAGTATAGATGTAAAATATGCACTTTTTTGATATTGAATTAGTATTACAAGCAGCGCTAGATCGAGATTACAAGTCGCTCAATTCCTCTCTCACGAAACAATAAAAGCATGCCAAGTGGCTACAAGTATGGTATGATACATAGGCAATGTTCCAACATTATGTCCTGTATAAGTGCTTCAGCTCCGGACGCAACGCTCAGAGGCTCCAGAGTGAACTCCATGCCTTAGCTCGCACGAAGAAGATTTTAGCACTGAACGAGATTCTTCCGCACCCTACAAGCAATATGGTGGGTTATCAGTACATGAATGCACTAGTATAGAGGCTTCTCGCCCGTTCAATAAATCCAAACATGTTATATAGGTTCCGTGCACCATCTATTAAGTTATCTTTCTAGTCTTGCGTTAGGATCAGTTTCATGGCATAATGAAAAGCTTAACTCGTGTGGCGGTGCGCCAAGCGATATATGTATAACACGGTGATACTTACCAACTTACCATCCGTCCTTCCCTATCTAAGATAAACCAAGTTAAACCAAGCACGAGTATATATATAATAAAATCCATGAAAATTGCATAAGCAAACAGAGTGTCACGAGCGGGTTCCAAATTCGGGTGCACGAGTTACACAGATTATTAGACGTATTGTAGAAGATTATTCAAGTGTTCAAATATGTACAAGTGTGCACAGATATCTAATACTCATATTCGTTTGGGTGTGTTATACTAGATGTCTCAGGTATTCAGATGCAGATATAGATACAGATATGTTACACAGAGCAGTCGCCTATAATACAATGACTCGCACGCGGGTTGACAGCAATCGAGTCAACTTAATTTATATGACAGAAGGTCACTGGCATGACGCCATAGAGGACGGTGTAGTCTCGAGGAAAAGATGGTGTGCAAGCAAGATACATATGGTATTGCACCCATCCCGCCCATAACAGACGACTACCAGACGGCTCCGTCCAGATCGAATCGGCCCCAATGTCCCGACGACCATCCGCGGAATTAGATTCAAAAATTCACCTTGTGCACAAGTTGTCCATGACTACGCGTATCCTCAAGTATTCTAGATTCTCGTAGGTACAGGTACAGTTACATATTCAGATTCAGTCAGGATAGATCAGGTACAGTATCGACTCCCCAAGCCGTCAGATTCAGTACAGAACGAGTGTTGATTTTCAGAGATGTCATATTGTTGTCTTTCTTAAATTTCTATGGTGTAGTCCCTTAGTTTGAGAAATGCCTTAGCGACATAACGGTCCTGAATACTTTCAATATTTTTTATACTTGGCTCAGAACGACTACCTTGATAGCCTTCCTGCCTCAACTGAGCGAATCATTAATAGTGAAGTACAATAATTTATGGCATGCATATAAGTGACAAGCATTAAAATAAGGCAAATGAGTACAAGTTAGCATATAAGCAGGCAAGCATTGCATTTGTGTGAAACTTAAGCATAACGAAACATACTATATAGTCTACCTTAGAACATAAGCTTTTATGTTAGCACGGGTCTAAGGGGTAGTGCGAGGAGTGAAATCGTACAGGGACATATCGGGCAGCATAATCTATACGACGAGCAGTGTAAACATGTGAAGCAGTGTACTACGAAGAGTTTATAATGATCTACTCGAAGCATTAGCGGAGTCTACTTGCACGAGGCTAAGGTAGCATGCAAGGGTCCAACTATAAGCCAAGTTTTATTTCCATGTTCTAACACAAGCAATATAAGATGAGATTATTCCCTTAGCTAGGTGCATTGTATTCTTTATTAGCATGAAAGGGGTTATTCACCTAGCGACTAGCATGTATCATCTATATTTTATATGTGCAGGCTAAGCAAAAACAAGTTTATCGTAGCCACCCACCTTAGCGATGATTCGCCTAGGTCGAGAGATACTCCGAGCGCGCCTTTAAAAGTCTAAGTCTAAACTCCTGAAGGGCCAAGTCTGAAATCATTTGCCTCAAGCAAGTCTTCTCACTGAGCAAAGCGGGTCGGGTCATCGCACTAGTGTCGTTTGAATCGGCTCTCCGCTTGAACGGAACGGGTCATTACAGTACCTATGTAACATAACACTATAGAAGAAAATTTATCTATAGTAAGGTTGTAAAATCATAGTAAGATTATATATATAGGTACATATGTATAATCTACTATATAAGAAAACTTACCTACGTAAAATACCAAATTGGTCGCTAATTTGAATAAAAAATACCAAGTAGCAAGGGTGTAAAAGCATGGTATGGTTTAAAAGCATATGAAAGAGTAAAACTTATTTATCGCATATAAATCAGTCGACAAGGGTGACTACTAATTCATTCAATTTCAAAAATACCAAGAAATAACACTAGAAATACTTAAATTAGGCCTAAAGTATAAATATCTATATTTTCTAAAATCTTAATAATTTACTAACTGTTATTTGTTTTCAATACCAAATAATTCGATACTCATGTCCGATACTGCCGATATTTTAGATATCGTCAATCCTGATACTCATAGTAATGGTCTGATACCAATATATGATTAGTGAGGTTTATGTAGAATTCAAACACCTCAAAGCATGTCATGTCATATATATCACATTATATATATGTTACCTCATAATTGCTCGAAATCTTCTTTCTATTTTTTGCAAGTCCATATTTGCTTAGTTCATTTTATTAGTCATATATTTAGGGCAACATATCCAGAACCTATTCTTGTATTCAAGCGCACAATAATTTACTGACACACTCCAAATCCTTAAATCTAATACTTTTTATATAACTAGGGCTATAATTTGTCTATGTCGGGTGTCGTGTCTATATCTATGTCAGAATATGCTATGAGATATTGTGTTTATAATGTATTATCTTGTATCTTTTTAATCCCGACCATTTTCTAGTATGAAAAACTTCTAATTATAACTAACAAAATTCAAATCCGGTGTTCGTGTCCAGCGTATCGTGTCTATACGTGTCTGTGTCCAGCATATCGTGTTCGTGTCCATCGTATCAAAAATACCAAACCATTTTTTTGTGTCCGTGTCTAGCGTATCGTGTCTGTACATGTGTCCAGACCCCCATAATTCAAATGCAATAATTAATCAAATCGAAATGAGGGTTATGGTTACCTTAGCCGGAGGAGAAGGCGATCTGACGGAAGCGGAGGGGGTCGGGGGTGGAGGAGGAGGGCTTGGGGGTCGGACGCCGGAGGAGGAGGAGGAGAAGGAGGAGAGGGGGTCGGACGGAGAAGGAGGAGGATGAGGAGGAGAGGGGAGCGGGGGTCGGGGGTCGGTGGAGGAGGAGGAGGAGAGGGGGTCGGGCGGAGGAGGAGGAGGAGGAGAGGGGGTCGGGGGTCGATGGAGGAGGAGGAGGAGAGGGGGTCGGGCGGAGGAGGAGGAGGAGAGGGGGTCGGGGGTCGGTAGAGGATGAGGAGGAGAGGGGGTCGGACGTCGGAGGAGGAGTAGGAGGAGGAGAGGGCGAGTGAGATATCGGGTCTCGAGAGGGCGAGTGAGGGAGAGAGGCTGCCGGAGAGGGGGAGGTCTCCAGAGATGGAGAGGGGCGGGGGGAGGGTCGCCGGAGAGATCGAGACAGAGAGATTGAGAATGGGGGAAAATGAAACGCGGTTGAAAATTTTATGTTTTCACAACGACGGATAATTTCATCGCTAATCCATCGCTGCAATAACAGCGACGGATAAGCGACGGATTGTTGACAAAATATAATATATTTTGATTACATAAATAACTTAGTCGTTATTCCATCTAAATTTTGTCGCTGACTCAGCGATGAAGTAGTTTCTGTCGTTGAGATCCGTCATTATTTAACAGTATTTTTGTAGTGGGTTCATCCGGTTGACCTGTGAACCGGTAGCTTTTTCGAGTTGGGTCAATGTTGACCCACTATTTTTTCAAAATCCGATTTTAAATGAGTATTTTTGTAAATATCAGTGTCCAGAAGGATTTGAACTTAGACCACTGTGGTTAATTCAGTGGTTGAACCACCGGTTGAACTGATTTGACCGGACCCAGGGCTATGTTCGGGTTGATCTCCGGTCAAATTTTTGAAACACTGCTCTAGAGAATTCTAGAGTCTTCCAGCTGAACCTCTTAAACTTGATATATATGTTATATAAAATTATTACGATGGAGCGAAAAATATTGTGCATGACATATTGATGTTCCCTGAGCTTTTGAGGTTGTCATTTTCCAGATTGAGGGATGAAATCTACCAGTGTTTTTTTTTTTTTTTTTTCAAAAGGGAATGGCTTCAATTATGACAAGCATGGTTTCCTACTTCCAGTTAGTTTAGCTTGTCATGGGTCTGACAATGGCTGGACCGCATAAGTTGTTGCGCCGTGCCATTCATATTTATCACCGCAGATGCAGGAAAGGGATGTGCATGCAACTGATCATGGGTTGTAATTCTTAGGGTGGCATCAATTGATAAATTAAAAATGTGGCTAAAATCCATCACTATGTCCTTCTTTCTTTGAGCTGAATTAAAGCTAGCTCTCTTCAAGGTTTAACATTGTGAAAACTCCTAAGAATCTTCTAATCTATGTAATGGTAGAAAAAGTGAAGTTATTATCCATGTTGTGTATATGCTTGTATTTGTAAAACGTAAGCTACCACTTATGCTATCAATCCGAAAATATTAGTCCATGAGTCATTTATGTCGTATATATATTATCACTAAAAAAATTAAAAAAAAATTAATAAAAGGATAACTAAATAACTACCTAATATTCCACTAACTAATTAAAAAATTTAACCAAGCATTTAACTACCTAATATGATATATTTATAATAATTCTAACTCAAGTGATTAAGCTGAGAGGTATTTTCCTTAATTGCTTGAGTTCAATTCCTAGAAATGGTATTATTTTATAATAAATTTATGTTTAAAGTTTTACAATTTTTTTTACGCACGTGCATTGCACATGCACTTTTACTATATATATATATATATATATATATATATATATATATATATATATATATATATATATATATATATATATATATATATATATATATATATATATATATATTCCATTTAAAAAAAATCTAAATATTTCCTTAAAGATAGATTATTTTTTTAGATTTATTTTTAAAGATAAATTATTTTTAAAATAGATTTGTTGTTAAAGATAAATTATTTTTAAAAGATAGATTATAATTTAATATTAATATTAACATTTAAATTAATATTTTAAATATAAATTTACTTTTAAATATAGATATGCTTTAAAAATAGATTAGTTTTTAGATTTGTTTTGAAAAATAGTTTTTAGATTTGTTTTTAAGGAGAGATTTAGATTTTTTTTTTTTAAGAGAGATCACGTATGTTTTTTAGAAGTCACGTAACTATTCCGTAAACAATCTCTGGTACGAGAAGGGACTTATATATAGTAACGTGAACATGCATTGTCCGTGCGTAAAAGAAATATCAAAAAAATTAAATATAAAATTATTATAAATATTGTCATTCATAGGAATTGAATTCTAGCACCCAAGGAAAATACCTCTCACCTTAACCACTTGAGTTAGAATTGTTTAGTTATAAATAAATAATATTAAGTAGTTAAATAAGTAGTTATTTTTTTAAAAAATAGTTAGTGGAGTATTTATATACGGCTTAAACGGATTAATTTTGAGTCGTTTTCAAATCTCTTTATATATATACTAGTAAATGCAAGTGTATTGCACGTAAAATATTTTTTTGTAATATTGTTTGAATTTTTTAAAATATATGTAAATTAAGATTTGTTATATATATATTGAAAAATTAGATTTATTGATATTATTGAAAAATTAATAAAAATTTAAATTATATTAAAATAGTTTAAATTTAATTTGAATATATTTAAATTTAAATTTGTTATGCTATTTGTAAAATTATGGTTATATGTTTAGATATAAAAATTAGTTTAAATATATTTTGAATATTGAATATATTTTTATTTGAATTTGTTATATATATCTTTATATACATTTGAATATATGTTTAGATAATTATAAAAATTTTAAGATGTTTGTATGTAAAAAAAATTCGTACATGAATAGTTAAAAAAAATTCAGAATTTTTTAATTATTAATTTGTTGAATTACGGCGATGGTGGAGTTGCTAGTCTCGCTAGTGGGACGGAGGGTGAGTCTTTTCTTCCCCGTAGTTCTGATCAACTTCCTTTTCCCTCTCCGAGAGGAGGATGAGGTTAGACTATGGTCATTAAGCGGTGGACCGAAGAAAACAAGTTATGGTGTCCAGATCATCACTATTACAGCAGAAAAAGAACCTTAGCATGGTCTTACTAAAATGAAGTGTTCCGTTCCAAGTGACATGGCTTTGAACTGTTCCTTTCCAGAGAAAGGGGTCAGGGCCTTGGCATAACTGTTCCTCGTGCTGGTAAGAGGGTCTTTAGACCCTAGGGTGTAAGCGTACAACCGGGCGGAAGTCCTAACAAAAGAACAGTCTAGCAGCAGCAGGGAATCATGACTGTTGCGATCGGAGACGAGTAGAAGCATCGAGGTGATCATGATAGAAAGTGCTTAGCGTGCACAAGACCACATTCCTGCTCCTCGATAGAAGACTGTTGAGCGGCTCTATAAAGAACCATTTTTCTTTGCACTTTCCAGACCGAGTAGATGGGTGGATGTCTGTAAACTGAGTCTCAACTTCGGTCCTCTGTAGAAGAAAGATGGGTTGCGGGTGGTGGTCATCCAGAGGAAAAAGTAGAGGGTGTTGCGGCCAAATGGAGGGAAATGCTAACTATTTACCTTGTGGGTGCTCGACTATCTTACATACAACTTTAGTCCTATATTCGACGAGTATGGTCGATGAAAGGGAGGTTTCTCACGAGAGAACGGTTTCTTCTTTGCTAGATTTGAGTTGGAGTAGGCCCTTCTCTCGGTCTTGGACAAGGGGTTATGGCTGTTTGATGGAAATTTAATGGTCATCAAGAGGTGGTCGACAGAGGTTGCGCTCAAACAACATCTGTCAAGTCCAGTCCTAAAATACGTAGGACCAAAAAATATGATAATGGCCAGCTACGTATCAAGCGGACTCCATGTCACATCCCGATTCCACAGAATCGATAATCGTCCCCCGGACGTGATGTCGTACGAGCGTAAGGCACTCTCGAACAAGGCCGAAGCATAATGATATATTTTGAAAACACATACAACAGAGTACGCAAATGAAATAGCAAGCATTTGGGCGAAGAAAAGTTCTCCTTATTGATAATGAACATCTTTGTTACAAACTATTGACTCAAAAGCAAAGAGGTGATGCGCGGGCTTACAAGATGGACGCAAAATGAGATAGTCATTACATACAATACATCACTTACTAAAACTTCAAAAGATAAAAGACCTTGTGTGTAGGTCTGAACCATCGCCTTGGAGCTTCAAAAGGTGTATGTGCGAGCTCCGAAAATATGTACGCGACGAACACGAACATGTCAAGTAGGTGAACAGGCTGGGGTAAATCTTCAGCTCCTCGCCGTGTCGCCTTGGCTCGGAGAACCTGTTGCAACGAGGATCAGCACATCAAAATGTACCAGTGAGGGCGAGCTAACCCAACTTACCAAATCGACACGGTATTTATGTGAACACAACATTATTATTATGTGATCTTTCCATCTTGGCTTAGTCCAAGTTACGAACATTTGATAAAAAGAAATGACATAACGAAATGTGCCACCGTTCGGTGACTTTTATATGCGTCGTGTGAACCACCTACACAAAACTTACCATGTCATTTCATGCCACAAAAATATCGTTAGCTTGTAAAGTTCAAATATGCATAACGGATCACTGGTTGGACGAGGGATGGTCGGTCGTCTTTCCTCTTTAGGTAGCTAGTCCTTAGCGGACGTCCTGACTCATCCAATGCTAGGACTTCACTAGCAATTGTTCTACATAAGCCGAAACGGTCCCGGTGCCCCAACGATCGTTCGTAGAACTCTTCTCTTATGCATGTCATGCCTCGATCTCCCGCAGGCTAATCGGCCGTCCCCGCTAGGCGAGAATCACCGCGCCAGTGCTACCGCGGAACGACCGCTTGACCCATCCGAGCGTGATGCCGCACGAGCGTGAGCCGCGCCCGTGCAAGACCGTGGTTCATTGGCTGACGGTAAGAGGTCTAAGCCACAGGATCGCACAGATTGTCCGAGTGCAGCGAAATTATAAACGCATAGGCGATTGGTAACAAGTTCACTGAGTCGACAATAGCGAAGCATTGAATAAAACAAGTTGAAGTAAAACAAAATCTTTATTGATATAAACAAGTGTTACAGGCGGCGCTTGGCCGAGATTACAATTCGCTCAGATCTCTCTCTCTGAACAGTAAAAGCGTGCCAAGTGGCTACAATTGTGGAATGATTGTACAGGTGAATGTTCAGGCGATGTTCAGGCGATATTCCAATATTATATCTTGTATATGTGCTTCAGTTCTGGACGCAGCGCTCCAAGGCTCCGGATTTGACTCCACGCCTTAGCACGCACGAAGGAGGCATCTGCACCGAACGAGGTTCTTTCGCACCCTGCAAACGATCTGGTGGATTATCAGTACATTGAATGCACTGGTGGGGAGGCTACTCGCCCGCTCAACAAATCCAAACACGAAATATAGGTTCCGTGCACCAACTATTACGTTGTCTTTCTAGTTGTCTTAGGATCAGTTTCATGGCATATATGAAAAGCCTAACTCGTGTGGCTGTGCGATGTGCGATATAAGAGAAAATATGGAGAGACTTACCAACTTACCATTTGTCCTTCCCTGTCCAAGGCAAACCAAGTTAATTCAAGCACAAGCATGTATAAACATTCAGGAGGCATAGCATATGTAAACACTGTGTCATGAGCGAGATTATGATTCGGGTGTACGAGTTACAAGAAATATCAGGTGTGTTGCATAAGATGTTCAAGTGCTCGTTATTGCACAACTGTTATTATACATGATCGTTCAGGTGTTCAGTTATTCTTGATGCGATGCAATAACTCGCACACGGATAGCCGCTAAGCGAGGATGAATTATCTATATGAACATGAGGTCACTGGCACGGCGCCATAATGGACGGCGTAGTCTCTTGTCGGAATGGTGTGCAAGCCAAAAACATGAGGCATTGCATACACATCCCGCTCATAGCAGGCGACTACTCAGGAGTTCCGTCCGGATCAGGTCGGTGCTAGTGCCCCAGCAACCGTCCGCGGAACTAAAATCTTGTTTCCAAGTTGTCCTGTAACCATGCAAGTCTCAATCTTCTGGGTCCTTGGTCAGATACAGGGACAATTTCAAGGCAGGATACATATCAGGCACATGTTTTAGGCAGGAAATCAGGTACATGTTTGAGGCATGATATGTATATCAGGTACTTGTTTTAGGCAGGATTGTTCACAATATGTGTATCGACTCTACCAGCCATTTAATTCAGTACAGGACAGTATTGCTCCATTAGCTGGGATTCTTGGATCATTGACTTGGTACAAATTCCCTGGTTCGGGAACTGCCTTAGCGACCTAACGGTTCCGGATACTTTCAGGTTTACTCATGCACGGAACGACTATTAGTCTTTCGAGGAGAACTTAAATGAATGCATGACATGAATGAAAATACAGGGTCTTGGCATAGTTTATGCGACAAGCATTCAATCGAGGCAATATATATAAGAAGGCAAGCATGCATTCACAAGGAAACTTAAGCATTCACGTTCGCTCGGGCCAGAAGTTAAGCCGAGGAGTTATATCGTAAAGGGACTTACCGAGCGACATGATCTAGAGTCGTGCAGTGTAAACAAGAGAACAGTGCACTACTGAGTATACATGTATCGTTCTACTCGGGGCATAGCGGAGTCTCGTTGCACGAGGCAAAGGTAGCATGCAAGGGTCTGAATATAAGCAATATTTTATTTTCATGTTCTAGCACAAGCAATACAAGTTGGGATTATTCCCTTAGCTAGGTGCGTTGTATTCTTATTAGCATGCAGGGGGTGATTCACCTAGCGACTAGCATGTATCATTCCATATTTTAAGTGTGATGGCTAAGCAAAGACAAGTTTACCGTAGCCATCCATCTTAGCGATGATTCGCCTCGGTTGAGCGATACTCCGAGCGAGCCTCTGAAAGCCTAAGCCGGACTCATGAAGGGACAAGTCTGGATATCCTTTGCATCAAACGAGTATTCTCGCCTTGAGCAAAGTGGGGCAGGATTGTTGCACTTTTGCCGTTTGAATCGGAAGTCCGCTTGAACGGAATAGGGTATTACATCATACACTACTCAAAAAAAATCTCGTCCTCGAGACTTACTGAGGACAGGTCGTACTATCGCATTATGGAATCTATCCCAAGCGTAGAAATCGGTACCACTAAATCCATTTGAACACAATCCCCTACTCGATCCTTACGTCGTGTTGCGTATATGTCGAGCCAGTCTCATTGCGCCTTAGCGCGGGACATGTTGCTTAACGCGTGGTACGTTTCAATCGATCTTGATTAACGATCTAGAGCTAAGGCAACTTATACAAGTCATTGTACTTGTTCAGACGGATATTTACTTGCACTAGCATTTGAGATTGGCATATCGCAAGTCTGGATCGTGCACGGATTCGAAGCGTCCTTCAAACACATGCATTTCAACCAACTTAGCGATAGCGAAGTCTTTGCACTCGAGTTTCATATTTCTTAAGTCTTGGATCATGCACACGTTCAAGGCGTCCCTCAAATACATGCATTCAACCAAACTTAGAGATAGTAAAATCGGACAAGTTACTTTTGCGAAAATCTCAAGGGTTCAATCCAATTCCATATCATTTCTCATTCCAACTCAATCAAGTAATTGCACATCCGTTAAGCACGATCTATTCGGTTTACCGACTAGCGTTCATTTGTTTGGGTCAAACTTAGTACTCGTTATTGTTCCCAAGTTTAACCCTAAGTCTTACAGTCCCAGTTCTATAGCTTTGTTCAAGCAATATGGTAAAGTCGGTTGCACAGGTTCATTCATTCAGTACAGGGTCGTCTGCCTAATTACTAGGTTAGCTCACAAGGTCATAGGTACAAGTTCAAGCACACAATACATCGTGCAAATTCGTCGCATGATGCTCGTCCCAATTCCTAGGGTCAAACCATTATTCATTTGCACGGGATATTCTACCCAAGCTCGTTTCACTCAGATTTTTAAACATCGAGCACAGATTTTTCTACTCTCAATAACACGTTCGCTTGCACGGAGGACGAGTCCGCTCGGTAAAATCTACTATTTATCCAATTTGCAGGACAAGCCTAGAGATTTGCATAGTCTATACCTCTAAACATGTTTTGATAGAATCCCTATCATTCCAAGTTTAAACCACCAAGCCAAGATTCGATTCTAAACCTTTAGTTTAACTCCAATTCGTCCAACCTGATTCATGTATTCATTCACGAAACTATCAAGCGTGATTTATTTCAGGTTCTAGGCTAACTTATCCAATGAAACATTTTCCAATCACTTGCATTTCAATTTCATCTTATCGTGTCGAACCAAAAAGTCAAGACAATCCATAAGTTGTCATGTCTCGGTCTCCCACAAGTTTGATCATCCTCGTTGGACGTGAGATCATCATGCCAACGCTCCCGCTAGATAATCGTTCTCATCCGGGCGTGACGCATGTACGGGCATAGAGTCACACTCGCACAAGACATGAACATTTGAACAATATGGTTTTCTTTGACACGATCGAGATACCTTATATTTTCACCAAGTCATGTCTGTTCATGCAGTGATTATAATTCGTCTAGCAAAATCATCCAACTTCAATGTTACCGTTTGGTAATTCCATAGTCTACTCCTTTTATTCCTCAAGCAACTAGTTTCAAATATTTAAGCCCAAGTCTAATACATTTTGATACGTTCCATTCATCGAGTTCGTTTGGAATAATCACTGAACAGGTTCCCGTGAGTTCGATTATCCCCGCCGTACGTGAAATCATCATGACAGCGCTCCCGCAGGATAACCTTTCTCGTTGGGACTGATTTTGAGAGTTATCATTTCGAACTTGATTTGAAGATCGTTCTTCCGAACTCTAAGCCAAATCCATTATCGTTCATCTCTCTCATTGCACTACAACATTCATTTGGGATTCACTTCCATTCGAGCGATATTGTATTCAAGTTCAATCCATTTATTTCAATCCGAAATCGCTCGTACAATTCTCCAAGTTTCTAATAAGTTTTCTTAACGAGATATCAATTTCCATTTTTGGGAATCCCAATTCGATATAAGCCTTATTATTTATTCAAGAGATTATGAAATTGTTCAGTCCGATTATCGTACCAGACTTATGGATCTGTTTGGACATTTCTAAATGATCCAATACACAACTCGGAATTGAGTCATCCCATTAAATCTATTTCAATCTATTTGTATCTTCCGACAGGAAATACCGTTTGAGCTATTTCCCAAAATTTAAGCACGATTCTCAATATTCGCCTAAGCGATAAATCTGAGAATGTTTCTATCGGTTGGCATTCTAAGTTTGACTTGTCCTATTCCTGAACGATAGCCCAATTCGTTACAACTTAGCTTGCACCAAAGAGTCTTGGCGCGCGATACTCTACACAACTTAGCCGAAAGGCTGAGTACATAGCTAATCGTTTGAAACAATATTCGATTATGTACTAACCAGGAAAACATATATAGGCAATCCGGGTTTGCACATAAGTCGTGTTTCTAGCACGAGTCAATTCCCAAAAGGGCTAGCACAGGTTGGCATAAGGCCAAGCATTTCGATATCATACAAGCAATCACATCATCCAAATACATATTTGTGAAAGTATTTAGACTCATTGTTGGAATATTTCGTTTGAGATATTGAGAGAGAGTGTGCACATAACCCACGAATGAGCTTTCGAAACTGAGAAAATTGAAACGAAGTCCAAAGACGTATAAGCCAAGCTTTGATACCAATCTGCCATGCCCCGATCTCCCGCAGGCTAATCGGTCGTCCCTGCTAGGCGAGAATCATCGTGCCAGCGCTCCCACGGAATAACCACTTGACCCATCTGGGCGTGATGTCGCACGAGCGTGAGCCACGCCTGTGCAAGGCCGTGGTTCATTGGCTGGCAGTAAGAGGTCTAAGCCACAGGATCGCACAGATTGTCCAAGTGCAGCGGAATTATAAACGCATAGGCAATTGGTAGCAAGTTCACTGAGTCGACAATAGCGAAAGCATTGAATAACACAAGTTCAAATAAAACAAAATCTTTATTGATATAAACAAGTGTTACAGGCGGCGCTTGGCCGAGATTACAATTCGCTCAAATATCTCTCTCTGAACAGTAAAAGCATGCCAAGTGGCTACAATTGTGGAATGATTGTACAGGTGAATGTTCAGGCGATGTTCAGGTGATGTTCCAATATTATATTTTGTATATGTGCTTCAGTTCTGGAAACAGTGCTCCAAGGCTCCATATTTGACTCCACACCTTAGCACACACAAAGGAGGCATCCACACCGAACGAGGTTCTCCCTCACCCTGCAAACAATCTAGTGAATTATCAGTACATTGAATGCACTGGTGGGGAGGCTACTTGCCCGCTCGACAAATCCAAACACGAAATATAGGTTCTGTGCACCAATTATTACGTTATCTTTCTAGTTGCCTTAGGATCAGTTTCATGGCATATATGAAAAGTCTAACTCGCGTGGCAGTGCGCCGTGCGATATAAGAGAAAACACGGCGAGACTTACCAACTTACCATTTGTCCTTCCCTGTCCAAGGCAAACCAAGTTAATTCAAGCACAAGCATGTATAAACATTCAGGAGGCATAGCATATACAAACATTGTGTCATGAGCGAGAATATGCTTCGGGTGCACGAGTTACAAAAAATATCAGGTGTGTTGCATAAGATGTTCAAGTGCTCTTTATTGCAAAAGTGTTATTATACATGATCGTTCAGGTGTTCAGTTATTCTTGTGTCACTACCCAATTCTAGAAAATAGGATTTTTTTCTTATTTGGTAAATTATGTATTAATTATAAATAATTATATTTATATTTAATTATTGATTGTATTATTATTTTTATTGGTTGTTTTAGGGTTTTGGCTAGTCTGGACCCATGTCAGACCCTAGTGGACCCATGTCAGACCCAACTAACACCCTTGTCAGACCTATTTTTGGGTTTAGAATTATTACTATATTTTTTATTTTAGTTAGTTGGGTTGTTTTGGATTAGTTAGAGAGTGTTTAGTGAACCCTAAACCTAAACCTTGGTTAAATGACTAAAGGAGAGGGCATTTTAGTCATTTTGGCTTAATATAAATCCTATTTCTAGGTGTGGCTGGCCCCTCCCCAACCCTAAATTCTTCATGACCGAACCTCTTCTTCCTCCATTCTATTTTCTTCTTCTCCACACTTTATTCTCCACTCTTTCTTCTTCTTTCTTCTTCCAATTTCTCATTTCAAGTAAGTAAGTTCTCCATTTCTTCTCTTTCTTCTTCTATTTCTCTATTTATGTAAACCCTAACCCTATATTTTCTTCTAAACTAGGTGTGTGGAGCCTAGACTTAGTGTAGAGGCTTGACTTGGAGGCTTGGAGGCTTGAGGGTGGTGATTTCAAGGGTTTTGGAGACTTTGGCCTTGGGATTCCAACTCCCAAGAGGTAAACACTAACTTTCCTCTTAGTGATTGCTATTATATAGTGTAATTAGTAGTTTAGAACCTTCCTAGACCTTAAGGCTATCCGTGGGAGGAAGTTAGAACTTGTTTGGTTGTGTTTGGAGACTTTGACATTAGGTTTTGTGTCAATTTTGGGTGAAATCCAAGATTGGCCCAATTTTGGGTGATGTTCTAGGTTAGACGGACCTAGGTAGACGTGCTTGGGTGTCTTGAGGGTTATTACGTGTCTTCGTTCGGACACGTGAGGTCGTATCGCGGAGAAATGGGCGTTGCGGGCGATTTGGGGGTTTTCGTCGGCGTAGGTTCTATGTGTGTGCACGTTTTTGCCACGGACCTAGAATCGGTGAGTTAGCATTTTTTCTAGGTTCTAGACCTCGATTAGAACCCGTGGGTAAATTTTTGGCCGATTTCGAGTAGGTTTGGTGTGTGTTTATGGTGAGTAGCTGCAGACTTGGTAGTAGTTGTGATTCCAGGAGGTCTAGCTGGAAATTACTATTTTTAGTTAGTTCTTTTAACAGTCTATTTGGTACCGGATTTGTCTCCGGCATTTTGATGATTCTTGGATATTGTTAAGTTAAGTTATTACTTGTGGACTTGTGTTGTGTTTAATTTTAGTTTTATTCGAAATCTTATCGTGCTGTTATTCTGTGGTTGAGTATGTGTTCATCTTATTTGTGTCATCCGTGCCTCCTAATGGAGATTGGATGCTTGCGTGACATTAGTTAGATAGTATCAAGACCTTGACAGCGTTCTACCGCCGATGTTGCGGCGTAGGCTGGACGTACCCACGCACTCGTGCCCTAAACCGGGTGCGGGTCGTGACACGTTTTTAGTGGTGGCCCATGCAGGTCAGACTTCGCAATTAGAGCGATGTCGTAGTAGTGTGGCATCTTTGTTATACTACTGCGTGCCTGCTATAGGACATAGGACATAGGATACTAGGACGAGAGCAAATACTCAATCACAATTCCTTGAGAGATTCCTGGGATGACCCCTGAGAATCTTGTTAAAACTTCCAATTTAAATTCATTCCCTTGTTCTGTCCATTCTCACTTGTTGATATTGATTTGATTATTGTTGATTAGGTATTTAAATTAGGATTTTTGCTTCATTATAGAGTTGATTTCATATTAAGAGGAATTATAGACTAATTTATGGTACTATTTGATGATGTCCGTCAATGAGGATAGTGAGAATGATTAACATTAGAGCTATTGGACTACAGAAGGTGGATTTAAAATTTTTTATTGAAGATTGAAAATGAATTTCAAATTTTAGGACTCTGAGAAGATTGAGATTGTTATTAAAATTTCATTTTGAAGATTTTAATGAATTGCAAAAACTTTGAAATTGAGGAGTTGAAATATTGTTATTAAAATTTTATTTTGAGGATTCAGATTCGATTCAATAAACCTAGACAGGTCTGTAAGGATTTTGTGTGATTAAGTTTTATTTCAGTATTTAAATAATTGGTCTTGAGAAAAGTATATGCAATTTTACTTTAAAATTTATTCGAGGAGTTATTTTGAGGAATTTTATTTGAGGATAAGATCTTATAGTGAGAGAGATATATTAGTATATAAGTAGATAAGATGCATGTGTAAGATCTGTTGGCTTGAGCGTGATTGAGATCTCACTGTCAACTGGCTTGGGTGTTCAACTAGGATTGTATTAGAGAGAGAGAGCAGTAGTTAGTATGGTGTGTTGCAACTGTTATGCACTTGAGTGATAAGGATAACTAGTATCAGCGATTGCAGTAGGTAAGGAAGCTAGCAGTGAGTGTGTTTGTGATAGAACTGTGATCCCTAGGGGATAGAGGTATCAGACTATGGGTGCATCTTTGACCTGTGCAATCATAACTAGGGTTTATTTCCAATCTCTCTATCTTAAATGTTGCTTCTTTAGAATTATACTGTCCTTCCTTGATGATATCGCATTTTGCCTTAATTGATTCTTTGGGATCTGTCTTCAGGATGTCGCCGCAGACAAGGTCTATGAGAGCGGGAACATCAGCTTTAGAGGGATCTGCCACCCCTCCACCTGAGAGACAGACAGCCGTAGCTCCTCCTACATCTCCGATGCACGTAGGTGATCCTCCTCCTCCACCTGTTAAGAAGATTGCCGCAGCTGTAACGGACAACCTTCCTCCTCCATCAACTCCGATTCTCGGAGGTTTGCCCATTGACGGAACACAGATGTTTACCTTGATCCAAGGCATGGTAGATGCCCAGAGAATAACGGCAGACGCTCAGCGAGTTCAAGCTGAGGCTCAGAGGGTGCAAGCAGAAGCGCACCAGGCACAAACCGAGCTGATGAAAGAAAACATGGAGAATGCTCATCAAGTGACTCTCCAAGCTTTGGAGAGAGTAGCACAATACCAGCAGTTTCCTGGCCAGCAGCAGAGATCAGGCACTATAGTGGATTTCAAAAGAATGATGCCTCGAGAGTTCAAAGGCACCGAAGGGATACTTTACGCTGACGACTGGCTAGAGGATATAGAGAGAAGTCTGCGATTGACCCAGATTCCGGAGAACTTGAAGATAGAAGCCGCTGGCAGTCAGATGTTCGATATCGCACTCACGTGGTATCGCACGGAGCCGAGAATTACTGCGCAAGGACTTACTTGGGAGACCTTCAAGGAACTCTTCAAGGAGAAGTTCTTTCCCGACGTGGCATTGGGAACCTTGGAAAGTCAGTTTCATGACTTAGTTCAAGGAAACATGTCGGTCGACGAGTACGCTGCAGAATTCTGTAGATTGAGCCGTTTTGCATCGTCTATGATTCGAGACCCAGGAGATCGAGCCCGGAAATTTAGAAAGGGACTGACGAGAGAGATTAAGTCGCGCACTTCTGGTCGTCGTACCGCTACCTTTGAGGCTATCTTGATGGATGCTCA
This sequence comes from Iris macrosiphon, assembly GCA_036927795.1. Lineage (NCBI taxonomy): Eukaryota > Viridiplantae > Streptophyta > Magnoliopsida > Asparagales > Iridaceae > Iris > Iris macrosiphon. The sequence goes on from JAYESA010000014.1 coordinate 13,690,926, forward strand.
GATTTCAGAAGAGGATCTGGACCTCAGGCCTAGGAGGAGTCACAATACTTTTGGAGAAACGAATGGTAGCCCAGGACCGGCCAAGCACCCCCGTATTCAGCACCAACAACAGTACCAAGTACCATTTCATATTCAGCAACAACCCTGGACATTTCAGCATCCACCGCAGTACCTAGCACCAGTTCCTATCCAGCGATAACCCTGGGCATTTCAGTATCAACAGCAGTACCCGGCACCAGTTCCTGTACAGCAGGATCAACGAACTTGTCACTTCTGTAAGAAGCCAGGTCACCTTTGGGAGAGCTGTAGAACGAGGCTAGGACTTTGTTTGCACTGTGGCGCTGCGGGACATCGAGTAAGGGATTGTCTTCGAGTCCCTCATCTTCTCAGCCAACACGCAGCTTCAGACTATAGAGATCCAGTTAGGCTACCTGTGGAACCGTACATTGCTCAGTACCTGCAAAGGGAACCACCCCAGCAGGGCGGGCATTTGCGATGACGGTCGAGGAGACCGATACTGCAGGTAATGTGTTAGCAATTTCTGTTCTTTCCTTCCTTCTGTTCCTATCTATTTGATTGATTGATTGCTTAGTACCATAGCTTGTATGCATGATTCTTGTTATAATGTTAGTAGTACCCCTGATACATAGACTGCAACACCATAACAAATGAGACCATAACCATGTATGTTCCCCTTAGATTGTATGTGGTATGACTATAGATAGAATTTTCTTAGACCGTGATTATTGGTGTTGACTGTAGTGAAGATTCATGAAGGAGCTATGACTTGACAAGAGGAACAAGATGATTAAAATTCGAGGATGAATATTGATTTAAATAAATGGTTAAGAAATTAACATGACATAATTGGTGGTTTATTAATTCCAGGAAAGATTATGACATATTTAAGTTGGTTATTAATTTGGAAATTTTGGGGGATTATCAATATATTTATTTGATTGCAAGTTATGAAATTTTTTAAAATTTTATATTGATGTTGCAATTAGAAAATCCATAAGTATCACATTGTTGAGTATTTTGAGGAAGAGGAAATCGAGAAATAAAATTTTGATGGATTAATGTGGAATTCAAACTTTTTGGACGAGATTACATTTTATATATGTGCATTGATTAAAATCAAATTGAGGAGTGGATATTAAATTCTGAGTATTGAATTATTAACTAAAACTTTCAAGAAAATTTTTGATAAAAATGGACCGTGATTTTATTCGAGGATTTTTTTTTAGAATGCAACAATTTCAGAATTTTTGACAAATTGTGAAAGGACATCATGAATTATTACCTAATTTCATGGATGATGAATTTAAACCTTGAGAAAAATAATGATGTGTATGATAAATGCTACTTTGAGGATTTTGAATTTCGGGGACGAAATTCTTTTAAGGTGGGTAGACTTGTCACTACCACATTCTGAAAACAGGGGTATTTTCGAATTTTTACAATATTTAATATTATTGTAGTTATAATTAATTAATTGTATGATAGTGTACTTGATTTAAATAATTTTGTGCGATGTATAATTAAATATATAATTATATGCAGTGTTAATTATTTTAGCTAGCAGACTAGACCTAGAAGCCCAGTAGACGAACCCCTGTCCGAATTATAGAATTCTGGATTTTATTATTTTTATTTAGAATTGATATTTGGAGATTGTAATTAATTACTGTATTTTATTTAATATTTTTGCGCATTGCCTTTGCTTCGATATTTGGAGCACTATCCAGACTTGTGTCTTCCAACAAATTTCACAATCTTGCCCTAGACATGCCCGCCTTCAATTCTGCTATTTTTGCAACTCATAATTATGCTCTTTGTGCATTATTTCTAGCCGCACAAAAAGCGTCGCGGACGTTATTTTTAAATTCCTATTTTTTTGTATCGTCGTGCGTTCCAATCGAAAATTGGAGGCCATCTTGACCTATTTTTCGTGCGGCCCAAATTAGGGAAATATTCTGTTCTGAGTCTTCTTCATTATTGGTATTGATGACCTGACCTGATTTTGGCTCCATGTACTCCTAATTAATTGTTGAACACAACTTGCATTTATTTCTATTTAAATTGAGGATACTATTTTATCTGACTTTAAAATCCCAATTTAATTCCAGTGCCCTGCAGATTCAGCCCATACCCATCTTACAGCACCCCCTGACCCTACAAAATACCGGACACCGAATCGCCCGCCAAATTTTTGTCATTTCATGTGTTTGTGCAATTTCCCAAATTTAAGGGGGTTAAATTGCAAATTGGCATTTTGTGCCAACACCCAATTATTTTTAACCAATGAGGAATCCTTAAATATTTTAATTAAACCTCACCTTTATTTTTCCACATGAATTTATTTCCTTCATGAACCATCCTAGCCACTCATTTAAGTGGGTCAAATCCTCACCCTACATCACACCCTCTCTCATCCTATTTAATATCATGTCACCCTCAAACCCTAATCCCTAGGCAACATAGAAAACCCCACCTCCTCACAAGCCCCCTCTCTCCTACGTTGGAAACTACTTCTTTTCTTTTTCTCCTCTTCCTTTCTTCTTCTTTTTTTTCTTCTCTTTTCCTTCTTCCTTTCTCCTTCTTCTTTAGTTTTATTTTTTTGAGTTCAAATTCCAAAAGGGGGGGAGAGGGAACACTGTTCCCTTGCTGAAGCTCCCCAGCCCGGCCATCAGGTCACTTCGGCGGCCGGCGAGCGGTCCGGCCTCCAGCCTCCATCCCGCGGCTCCCCGGTGGCTGCTCCTTCCCTCATCTCCTCCCCTCGAGCTCCAGCCCGGCGAGCGGCTGCTCCTCCCGACCTCCCTTCAGTCCACCACCGACATCCTCCTCCTATCCCTACATCCCCGGCGGCTCAGTAAACTCCCCGGCCGGACAGCCCTCCAGGCCGACCCCCTTCACGAGCCCTCCAGCCCGCTGACTGCCCTCTCCGGCGGCTGGCCAGCTACTGCCGTGCGTCCGGCGGCCCGATCTCCCTGTGTCCGGCGCTGTCTCGCGCATCCGACCGGCGGCTTCCCCCTCCGGCCCGGCGGCCGGCGGCAACCCCCTCCCTGTAAGTATTCCTCTTCACCCCTTCCTTCTCTTTATTTTTTTATATATATATATATATATATATATATATATATATATATATATATATATATATATATATATATATATATATATACATATATATATATGTATATACTTGAATATATATATATGATATGTATATGTATTGTAGGTACTTAAATTCATGTAAATGTATAGTATTTATTTTATTAAAAATTAATTGTATGTATATAACTTGTAAAATATATTAGTGTATATATGTTTTATATATATAAATCTCTATATTTTAATACATATGTATTACATATATTCTAGTATAAATACGAATTAGTATATGTATATGCATATTGTTTATTAATTAATATTTAAACATAATGTTTAAAATATGTATAAGCATATTAATTATTTTATTAAATTGTAATTGAGTATGTATCCAATTAATATTTTAAATACATGAAAATGAATAGCATTTATTTAATTAATATTTAAAATACATAATGTAGAGTATATATTTTTGTATTAGTATATAAATGTATTATTGAAATTCTATTGTATACTTAATATTGTAGATATATAATGTATGTATGTATGTAATTATGTAATTATGTAATTATGTATTTTAAATTAATGTATACATGGATATGTATGGTATATATATATACATTGGGTTATTTTTATAATATCTATTAAATAAAAAGTATATGCTAGTATAAATTCTAAAATGTATTTTTGGCATATATGTGAGTATACACTAGTATAAATCAAATAGGTAATTTTAAAAGGAATATATATGTATATATATTGTAAACACATTTAAATTGGTGCATGTATAAAATATTGTAAGTACAAATTATTATGTTTATATATACATACAAGAATCATTTATTTTAAAGTATATATATATTTATACATATATCTATAAATGTAATGGATGGAAATTATATATATATATTAATTAATAAGATGTTTATTTAAATACGTAGTCCTACTAGATGACCTTAGTTGACTAGTGCCCTGCCTGGCATGGCCCTGAGGCCAGTGTATTTCTATTGTGTGTTAGGATAGTTTCTGATACAAATGTCATATTGTGATGTGTTTATAGGACTGTTGGGTTACCCAGGGGGTACTCTGGAACAGGACATCCATAAAATACCAGCTAAGGACCAAGGCAAGTACATTCTCTGATAATTTCCAATTCTTGATAATTGCTATAAGTTCAATGATCTTGAAATGTTACAACTGAATCTTTGACACTGTGTTACACGGACTAGTATAGCTTGGATCTGCAGTCATGAGATGTTACCTTGATTATTGTATTGATATTGTACACGACATGTATATTTAGATATCGTACATGATAGACTTGACTTGTTCGTGTATCGTGACGTGTCATGGTTGGATCCAAAGTACTAGTTGGGGGCGGGGAAGTAGTTAGTAAGAAATGTGATCATAACCTCTTATTGTAGTATATAAAATTGTAAGTGTTAATCATGCTCTTCACCCATGATTAGCCAGGCCCTGTAGCTACTGTACATGTTCCCAAGCCGATCACATTTCGAAACTACTATTTCAAACACCTAGAATAGATTACAGTTCTCTATCTTTAATCATATACTACATCACCCGTATATGATACTGTTTCTTGTTCTTTTTATTTCCATACATGCACCGACTGTAACATATTGCCTGTCTCTCTATATTACCTGTCTCTCTTAAATTGCCATTTCAATTATTTCACTGTCTTCTCAGTAGCTAGCATGACATGTTTTATTGTATTATAGACATTATCAATTAATGGAACTGTTATTTGAGATTGTGCTTTGCTCCTTCCTGACTGGAAATATTTTTCCAGACTATGCCTTAGAGGACCGCTGTCCGACACTTTATGGACCTTATGGTGAGTAGCTGCAGACTTGGTAGTAGTTGTGATTCCAGGAGGTCTAGCTGGAAATTACTATTTTTAGTTAGTTCTTTTAACAGTCTATTTGGTACCGGATTTGTCTCCGGCATTTTGATGATTCTTGGATATTGTTAAGTTAAGTTATTACTTGTGGACTTGTGTTGTGTTTAATTTTAGTTTTATTCGAAATCTTATCGTGCTGTTATTCTGTGGTTGAGTATGTGTTCATCTTATTTGTGTCATCCGTGCCTCCTAATGGAGATTGGATGCTTACGTGACATTAGTTAGATAGTATCAAGACCTTGACAGCGTTCTACCGTCGATGCTGCGGCGTAGGCTGGACGTACCCACGCACTCGTGCCCTAAACCGGGTGCGGGTCGTGACAGTGTTTCACGAGGTTTCGCGAACCGCACTCCACTTGTTCGTTGAAATGACCGAATGGCCATTTCGACTTGGTTTCTAGGTTTCGGACTTGTGCGCACGTTGGTTTAGCTTCGGAGAGTGTGCTAGAGTTCTTGAGTTATATTTTATATATTTATAATTATTTATTGGTGTTTGGGTGGTTGTACGTGCGTTGGTGTTGATGTTGTGTGTTGTGTTAAGTGTATATATGTGTGTATGAGTTTATATATATATATATATATATATATATATATATATATATATATATATATATATATATATATATATATATATATATATGTATGAGTGTGTGTGTATATATATATATATATATATATATATATATATATATATATATATATATATATATATATATATATGTGTGTGTGTGTGTGTGTATATATATATATATATATATATATATATATATATATATATATATATATATATATATATATATATATGTGTGTGTGTGTGTGTATGTATATATATATATATATATATATATATATATATATATATATATATATATATATATATATATATATATATATGAGTATGTGTATATATATATATATATATGTAGAGTGTTTATATATATATATATGCATATGAGTGTTTATATATATATGTGTGTGTGTACCTATATACATATGTGTATAAGTGTATATATATATATATGGTTGTGTGTGTGTGTGTATATATATATATATATATATATATATATATATATATGAGTGTGTGTGCTTGTGTCTGTGTGTGTGTGGTGTGTCGAGGGGGATGAGAGCAACAGCAGCTAGTAGCTGCTGCAGTGGCCAGCAATTAGTGGGAAGAGTAGGAGAGTAGCAGTGCAGCAGAGAGGAAGAGGCAGTGGCAGCAAGGTGGGAAGTAGGGGGCAGTGGCTTAAGGCATGCAGCAGCTATATGAGAGGGAAGCAGCAGCTAAATGGGATAGGCAGCGAGCCAGCAGCATTGCAGTGGCAGCTAGTAGTGTAGCAGCGAGGGGGAGGAGCGAGGCCAGCAGCAGCATGCGCAGAGAGCAGGCAGCAGAGGCAGTAGCTGTTGCAGTGGCAGCAGCAGCCAACTGCAGTAGTAGAAACAGCAACAGCGGCATTTGCACCAGTAGCAATTGCAGCGAGAGCAGCAAGCGCAAGCGCAGCAGCAGCTGGCAGTGGCAGGTAGCGAGAGGGAGAGAGATATATATATATATACGTATAGATATATATATATATATAGCTAGATAGATACATAGATTAGTAGATATATATATATATATATATATATATATATATATATATATATATATATATATATATATATATATATATGCGTGAGATGTTATGGGTATATGTATTGTGTTTATGTGGATATATATATCTAGTTATGTAGATATAAGCATATGTGTTTGTATATATATATAGTAGCCTAGATATATAGCTAGGTATATATATTTATGCTAGATAGTAAGCTAGTTAGTAGTGTTAGTGAGGGATAGTTGGATATCTCAATACCTTGAGATATCAAGGTATCTCAATACCTTGAGATACCCAAGATATTGAGTATCGAGGTAAGATTTTTGAGTGTTTGCCTGGGAATAGGATTAGAGTTGCTTTTATATGTATTGGTATATATATTTACGCGTGTGAGCATATGTTTTAGTGGGTATAGGTAGGGTGCGTAGCTTAGGTCGAGGTATCGGATACCGAGGGTATCCCGGTATCTCGAGGAGGCGAGTTTGAGGGTTTACTAGATTAATGAGCTAGTTTTGACCTAGAATTTTAGGGGCACCCTAGTTTGACCTAGTGTTGACCATAATTGCCCTCGTTGACCGTAAAAGTCAATGTTTGACCTAGTTTTGATTGAGAGTTGACTTTTTGGACCCTGGGTTGACTTTTTGACCCAAATTTTATCGGTTTGACCCGTTCGACCTAGAATAACCCTAGAACCATATTTTTAGTTATTTTATATCAGTTTAACTCTTTAGAACCCCGTTTAACCTTGCTTTTCGCAATAGGTTCTTGCGACGCCAGTCCGGATCTCGATCCTCATCAGTTGCGCAGGACGTCAGGCGAGTACCTACCTCTGATCGTTTCCATTTCATGATAGTGTATATATCACCTGTTCGAGAACTGTAATACTTGATTCTGACATATTATTTCACGAGCTGGTACTAGTTGGATCCTGTCATGAGATGTTATCCCCCTTACCGTGTTCAGCGGGTACTCTATCACGTATATATGTGCTTCGGGTATTGATTCTCATGTGCTATCATGTGCTTCGTGTGCTCTCGCCTTCATGTGCACGAGTTATTTATCATGTATGTAGCGTGTCGTGGTTGGATCCAAGAGTATTAGTAGGGAAGTGGAGTAGGAGTTGGTTATGTGATCAAAGCTAAACAGTATTCATGTGTATATCGGTTATGCAACTCACGTATAACGGAGTTATCGTAGATTATTCATGTGCAACCTAAGCCGATAACATAACGAACTTGTTCTCAAGGCACTTAGCTAGTATTCCTATTTTCTCACATGTAGTTACTTCTCTACTACTTGTATTTTTCTCCAGTTTTATATTGCAGTTACTTTATCTGTTCCACCATGTATTTATTTACCTGTGCATCTTGTATACTTTTCTATTGCTAGTCATATACACCTTACCATGTATTTGGAGTTGTTTTCAGAGTTATGTACTTCGCTCCAGTCCTGACTGGGCATATTTTTTTCCAGAGGATCCTGAGGATTTTTGCCCGACCTCCTACGGGCCAGGTGTCGAGGAGTGTTGTGACCCGGAGATTGAGGAGGAGCCCGTCGAGGAGACGCCGTTAGCAACTTAGTTAGCTAGGTTAGTTTTCCTGGGTTGTTCTCAGTTGATATTTTGGATGACTGTACTGTATTTATTATTTTTGCTCCTGTGGATGTTGTAGACTTATAGACTTGGACTGTATATTGGTTATTGTACTTGCTCTTTGGTTCTTGTTTCTTTGCGATATCTTATCGTGCTTTTACTCTTCCCCTAGTTATTGTGATTGAGTATTCATATATATTGCGTGGTTGCCCTCCTTTTGGAGAGGTTATATTGACTGATCATTGTGAGATATAGATATTGTGACCTAGAACGGACCTTTACAGCGTTCTACCGCCGATTCTGTGGCGTAGGCTGGACGTACCCACGACTCATGCCCGATTTTTTGGGTACGGGTCGTGACACATTTTTAGTGGTGGCCCACACAGGTCTAGTTTCTAGGTCTACCTGCGATAGGATATAGGATATAGGCTGAGAGAGTGTGCTCAATCATAACTAGGACCCTTTCTGACTTTTTTTGCTATCTTTAATTTTTCTGAAATTGTTTCTTTTGCAATATTACTGTCCTTCCTTGATGATATCGTATCTTGCACCGTTGGTGACGTAATCTCAGGTTCTGTTCTTCTTGACTCCATTCCAGCACTTGCTTTATTTCATTCCGGTGCTTCCTATAGTTTTGTGTCTGTATCTTTTGTTGTTAGACACCATCTTGTTGTTGAATCTTTAGCTAGACTCTGCAAGATTATGACCGAGGGTGGCATCATCCTAGTCAGTGATGTTTGCAGAGACCGGAGAGTTACTTTGGAAGGCCGGGAGTTGAGTGTGTGCCTACTCGTAATGCCACTTCCGAGCTACGACATTGTACTCGGGATGGATTAGTTGAGTATGCACTGTGCTAGTATAGATTGTCGTGGAGGCAGAGTGTTGTTTAGTCCGCCGGGTGAGCCAGAGTTTGAGTTTGTCAGAGGAGCAGCGGAGCAGAGCGAGGGAGTCTTCTGCGGAGCCCTGGTGGTAGAGCCGAGGTTGCCACATCCACTGATAGCGGAGTTCATGGATGTATTTCTGGAAAAGTTGCCAGGGTTACCTCCGGACAGAGATGTGGATTTCTCTATAGACTTGGTGCCAGGCACGGAGCCGATATCCCAGCACGTCTATAGAGTCAGCAACAGTAAGCTGGTAGAGTTGAAGAAGCAGGTGGATGAGCTTCAGGACAAGGGATTTATCAGATCTAGTTCCTCTCCGTGGGTGCTCCGATACTTTTTGTGCCGAAGAAGGATGGGTCGATACGGATGTGTATCAACTATATGGCTCTGAACAACCTCACAAACAAGAACAAGTATCTGCTGCCGCGTATTGATGATCTCTTTGATCAGTTGAGCCGAGCGAGGGTGTTTTCCAGGATTGATCTGCGGACAGGCTACCACCAGGTGAAGGTCAGGATGGAGGATATTCTGAAGACAGCTTTTTGGACCAGGTATGGACAATATTAGTTCATGGTGATGCCGTTTGGGTTGACTAATGCCCCGGCAGTGTTCATAAATCTGATGAATAAGGTGTTCCATCAATATCTGGACAGGTTTGTGGTGGTGTTTATATATGACATCTTGGTGTATTCAAAGACCTCATAGGAGCATGAGAAGCATCTGAGGATATTGCTGGAGACTCTCAGGAAGGAGAAGCTTTACGAAAAGCTTTCAAAGTACGAGTTCTTCCTTGACAAGGTTGAATTTCTTGGTCATGTGGTGACTCGAAAGGGAATCTCGGTAGATCCGAGGAAGATCATAGTAGTTGAGGCATGGAGTGCTCCGAGTTCAGTAGCAGAGGTCAGAAGTTTTCTGGGACTGGCATGTTACTACAGGAGATTTGTTCAAGATTTTTTTCGGATTGCAGAGCCGTTGTTAGGCTGACCCGGAAGGACATGGAGTTTGTTTGGTCAGAGGAGTGTCAGGTTGCCTTTGATGAGCTGAAGAAGAGGTTGACGACAGCTCCAGTGTTGACGTTGCCATCAGAGTCTGGAAGATTCACTATCTATAGTGACGCATCGGGGAAGGGACTGGGTTGTGTATTGCAGCAGAATGGGAGGGTGATTGCCTATGCTTCTAGGCAATTATGTCCTCATGAGAAGAACTACCCTACCCATAATTTGGAGTTGGCAGCGGTCATCTTTGCTCTGAAGTTGTGGAAATACTATTTATACGGAGAGCGTGTGGAGATCTTCACAGACCATAAGAGCTTGAAGTATGTGTTTACCCAAAAAGAGCTGAACATGAGGCAGAGAAGATAGTTGGAGTTGATGAAAGACTTTGACATATTATTGTAGTACCATCCAGGGAAGGCGAACGTAGTTGCGGATGCGCTGAGCAGGTATCCAGTAGTTATGTGCCTGACTACAGATCATTATCTTCTGGCAGATCTAGAGAGCTTGGGCATTGAGGTGATAGTGCCTGGAGTTGAGATGTAGATATGGGGACTGCAGATTCAGTCAGAGTTGGTAGACCGGATAAGGGATACACAGTTTGAGGATGAGTCCCTGAGGAGCATCAGGGCGCAGGTTCAGATTGGATTATCAGATGACTTCACCATTGCTGATGATGGTTCATTGCGGCACGGTATCAGGTTGTGTATGTCGAGTGGGTCATTGTGCGAGGAGGTTCTTCAGGAGGCGCATCGATCCCAGTACTCTATGTATCCAGGTGCGAACAAGATGTACAGAGATCTGAGAGAGCATGTATGGTGGTACGGGATGAAGCGGGAGGTAGCGCGCTTCGTATCCCGATGCTTAGTGTGCCAGCAGGTGAAGGCGGAGAGGTAGAGGCCAGAAGGTTTGCTCCAGCCGTTACCCATTTCGGAGTGGAAATTGGAGCATGTGACCATGGATTTTGTTTCTGGACTTCCCCGTTCTCCAGGAGGGAAGGATGCGATTTGGGTCATCGTAGACAGGTTGACCAAATTGGCCTACTTTCTACCATTCAAAGTGGATAAGTCTACGGAGAGACTAGCAGAGATGTATATGCGCCAGATAGTCAGACTGCATGGAGTTTCTGTGAGCATAGTATCAGACCGGGACAGTCGCTTTACTTCATATTTCTGGAGGAGTCTGCAGGCTAGCTTGGGCACTCAACTCAAGTTTAGTACTGCATATCACCCACAGACAGACGGTCAGTCAAAGAGGACCATTCAGACATTTGAGGACATGCTTCGCACTTGTGTTCTGGATTTCAGAGGCTCTTGGGAGGATCATTTGCACCTGGTAGAGTTTGCTTACAATAACAGCTACCAAGCCAGTATCGAGATGTCACCATTCGAGGCGTTGTATGGACGGAGGTGTCACAATCTATTATCATGGGATGATGTAGGCGAGAGAGCTTTGCTTGGCCCGGAGATGGTGGTTGATGCAGCGGAGAAGATCAAGCTCATTAGAGATAGACTTCGGGTGGTGCAGGACAAGCAGCGGCATTGGGCCGATAGTCACCGGAGACCTTTGGAGTTCGAGGTATAGCTTAGAATTTAGATTTTGTTCTTGTGTTTGCTTGTGATTGCTTGTTTTAGATTAAGTGCTGAGACCTTATTTGTGCTAGGTTGGAGATCTGGTGTTCGTGAGGATTCCTTCGACGTGGGGCACTATTCGCTTCGGTGGAGGCGGGAAGCTTAGCCCACGTTTCGTCGGACCCTTCAGCATCCTTGAGAGGGTCGGCGCTGTGGCGTATAGGCTAGATTTGCCGCCTACGCTATAGGAAGTTCATGATGTGTTCCACGTGTCGTAGTTGAGACGGTACGTGGCAAATCCCAGTCACGTATTGGATCACTCAGAGATCGTGGTGGGCCCTACTCTTAGCTATCCAGAGCAGCCGGTGGAGATTCTGGATCGGCGGGAAAAGATGTTGAGGAACCAGACTATTCCCTTGGTTCGCGTCTCGTGGAGGCATCACTCTCCAGGTGAGTCGACCTGGGAGAAGGAGGATGAAATGCGTGAGTGATACCCTTATCTTTTTGAGCCCTGAGGTATGGTTCTTTTATTTTTCTTGCATTCCTGTCCTAGTTTCGTCTTTTAATTTCGAGGACAAAATTATTTTAAGGAGGGTAGGCTTGTCACTACCCAATTCTAGAAAATAGGATTTATTTTTATTTTTATTTGGTAAATTATGTATTAATTATAAATAATTATATTTATATTTAATTGTTGATTGTATTTTTTTATTAGTTGTTTTAGGGTTTTGGCTAGTCTGGACCCATGTCAGACCCTAGTGGACCCATGTCAGACCCAACCAACACCCTTGTCAGACCTATTTTTGGGTTTAGAATTATTATTATATTTTTTATTTTAGTTAGTTGGGTTGTTTTGGATTAGTTAGAGTATTTAGTGAACCCTAAACCTAAACCTTGGTTAAATGACTAAAGGAGAGGGCCTTTTAGTCATTTTGGCTTAACGTAAATCCTATTTCTAGGTGTGGCCGGCCCCTCCCCAACCCTAAATTCTTCATGACTGAACCTCTTCTTCCTCCATTCCATTTTCTTCTTCTCACTCCATTCACCACTCTTTCTTCTTCATTCTTCTTCCAATTTCTCATTTCAAGTAAGTAAGTTCTCCATTTCTTCTCTTTCTTCTTCTATTTCTCCATTTATGTAAACCCTAACCCTATACTTTTCTCTAACCTAGGTGTGTGGAGCCTAGACTTAGTGTAGAGGCTTGACTTAGAGGCTTGGAGGCTTGAGAGTGGTGATTTCAAGGGTTTTGGAGACTTTGGCCTTTGGATTCCAACTTCCAAGAGATAAATCCTAACTTTTCTCTTAGTGGTTGCTATTATATAGTATAATTAGTAGTTTAGAATCTTCCTAGACCTTAAGGCTACCCGTGGGAGAAAGTTAAAACTTGTTTGGTTGTGTTTGGAGACTTTGACATTAGGTTTTGTGTCAATTTTGGGTGAAATCCGAGATTGGCCCAATTTTGGGTGATGCCCTAGGTTAGACGGACCTAGGTAGATGTGCTTAGGTGTCTTGAGGGTTAGTACGTGTCTCCGTTCGGACACGTGAGGTCGTATCGCAGAAAAATGGGCGTTTTGGGCGATTTGGGGATTTTCGTCGTCGTAGGTTCTATGTGCGTGCGCGTTTTTGCCACGGACCTAGAATCGGTGAGTTAGTATTTTTTCTAGGTTCTAGACCTCGATTAGAACCTGTGGGTAAATTTTTGGCCAATTTCGAGTAGGTTTGGTGTGCGTTTCACGAGGTTTCATAAACCGTACTCCACGTGTTCGTCGAAATGACCGAATGGCCATTTCGACTTGGTTTCTAGGTTTCGGGCTTGTGTGCGCGTTGGTTTAGCTTCGGAGAGTGTGTGCTAGAGTTCTCGAGTTATATTTTATATATTTATAGTTATTTATTGGTGTTTGGGTGGTTGTACGTGCGTTGGTATTGATGTTGTGTGTTGTGTTAAGTGTATATATGTGTATATGAGTTTATATATATATATATATATATATATATATATATATATATATATATATATGAGTGTGTGTGTATATATATGTATATATATATGTGTGTATGTATATATATATATATATATATATATATATATATATATATATATATATATATATATATATAAGTATGTGTATATATATATGTAGAGTGTTTATATATATATGCATATGGGTGTTTATATATATGTGTGTGTGTGTACCTATATACATATGTGTATAAGTGTATATATATATATATATATATATATATATATATATATATATATATATATATATATATATATATATATATATATATGGTTGTGTGTGTGTATATGTATATGTATACATGTTAGTGTATATATATATATGAGTGTGTGTGCTTGTGTATCAGTGAATGTGTGTGCTTGTGTCTCTGTGTGTGTGTGGTGTATCGAGGGGGATGAGAGCAACAGCAGCTAGTAGCTGCTGCAGTGGCCAGCAATTAGTGGGAAGAGTGGGAGAGTAGCAGTGCAGCAGAGAGGAAGAAGCAGTGGCAGCAAGGTGGGAAGTAGGGGGCAGTGGCTTAAGGCATGCAACAGCTATATGAGAGGGAAGCAGCAGCTAAATGGGATAGGCATCGAGCCAGCAGCATTGCAGTGGCAGTGGCAGCTAGCAGTGCAGCAGCGAGGGGGAGGTAGCGAGGCCAGCAGCAGCATGCGCAGAGAGCAGGCAGCAGAGGCAGTAGCTGCTGCAGTGGCAGCAGCAGCCAACTGCAGCAGCAGCAGCGACATTTGCACCAGCAGCAATCGCAGCGAGGGCAGCAAGCGCAAGCGCAGCAGCAGCTAGCAGTGGCAGGTAGCGAGAGGGAGAGAGAGATCTATATATATGTATAGATATATATATAGCTAGATAGATACATAGATTAGTAGATATATATATATAGTTAGATGGATATATATATATATGAGATATTATGGGTATATGTATTATGTTTATGTGGATATATATATCTAGTTATGTAGATATAGGCATATGTGTTTGTATATATATATATAGTAGCCTAGATATATAGCTAGGTGTTGAAATTAGTTGTGTTTTTATTTATTATCTCATTGGCATTATATAGCCTTACAGTCATTAATACAATGATCTCAATCATTATGACAATAATCTCATAATGGAATATCCTGTGACATATTCTGGCATCCCAAATATGTCCTCAGGATATTCCTATGTGCTTATACTATACTTAAATATGACACCCAATATACCATATCAACACTCCCCCTCAAGATGGGTGAAAGATATTCACTAAGCCCATCTTGTCACATCCTCTAATCATGCTCACTGAGGCGAGTCCCTTGGTTAGTCCATCTGCTACTTGATCCCTGGTTGGAACATGGCCAAGCTCCAGTAATCCCCTATCCAACTTCTCTTTGATGAAGAATCTATCAATCTCGATGTGCTTGGTCCTGTCATGCTGTACTGGATTATTGGCGATACTAATAGCTGACTGGTTGTCACACCACAGCTTCATCTTGGCTCCTTGATCCAGCTTCAGCTCTACCAGCATATTCTTCAACCATAGCATCTCTACAACTCCCAAGGCCATAGCTCTGTACTCTGCTTCAGCTGTCGATCTGGCCACCACAGACTGCTTCTTACTCCTCCAGGAGACCAAGTTACCTCCTACAAATATGCAATATCCCGAGGTAGACCTCATGTCATCAGCACAACTAGCCCAGTCAGAATCACAGTAGCCCTCGATGCTCACGTGATTGTTCTTCCTGAATATTAGTCCCTTTCCGGGAGCACCTTTCAAGTACCTCAGAATCTGGTACACTGCATCCATATGACCCTTCCGTGGGTCATGCATGTAGCGGCTCACCACACTTACTGTAAAGCAGATATCAGGACATGTGTGGCTCAAATAGATCAACTTGCCAACCAGTCTCTGGTATCTGTCCCGATCAACTGGTTCTCCAGCCTCAGCATCAATCTTGAACCTCTGATCTATTGGTGTCGCTGCAGGTTTGCACTCCAACATCCCAGTTTCTGTGAGAAGGTCCAGTGCATACTTCCTTTGAGAGAGAACAATCCCCTCTGCTTCTCGACTCAATCCCAAGGAAGTACCGAAGAAGGCCGAGATCCTTCACCTCGAATTTCTTGCCAAGCTTTCCTTTGAGTTACGCGATCTCCTACTCATCATCTCCTGTGATAATCATATCGTCCACATACACCGCAAGCATGATGATGTGGCCTCCACTCTGACGGAAGAACACAGTATGATCAGCATTGATCTGCTGATATCCCATCCCTATCATCGCCCTTCTGAATCTGTCAAACCACGCTCGAGGAGACTGCTTCAGTCCATAGAGGGACTTCTTCAACCTGCAGACCTTGCCCACTGTCTGATTGGTGCCAAATCCTGGTGGTATCTCCATGTACACCTCCTCCACTAGATCTCCGTGAAGAAACGCATTCTTCACATCCAGTTGGTGTAGCTTCCATCTACCATTCGCTGCCAGAGAAATCAGAGTCCTGACAGTGCTCATCTTTGCAACTGGTGCAAAGGTCTCGTCATAGTCGATGTCGTACGTCTGACTGTATCCTTTGGCTACTAGTCGAGCTTTGTAGCGCTTAACCTGTCCATCTGGGTTCTGCTTCACGGTAAAGACCCACTTGTATCCAACTGCTCTCTTCCCCTCTGGCAGTCTCACAAGCTCCCAAGTGTGGTTCTTCTCCAGAGCTCGTAACTCATCGTGCATTGCCGCTTTCCACTTCGAATCTTTTTTGGCATCCTGCCAATTGTTAGGTACAGTAATACTATCCAAAGATGCTATAAATGCTCTATGAGAAGAAGAGATATGGTCATAAGAAACAAACTGAGCAATATCCTAACCATATCTGTTTGGAGGATTTCCTGCATTGCTGCGAGTGGTCCTCCGTACAAATAGTGGTGTGGGAGGAGTAGAAGTAGGAGGAATGATATCTTGTGAAGGAGGGGATATCACCTGAAGGGGGGTTGGTGTCGGTGCCTCAGGAGTTGGGACGAACACAGGCAAGGGACTTGGCACTGGCACTGTCGGTACTGGTCCTGCAGTTTGCTTCTCTCTCCTGTTGTAGGTAAGTAACTCTCCCTGAGCCGTAGGCCTAACACCTTCACCTTCTTGTCCCTTCTTCGTGCCTCCATGCCAAACTTCTAAATCGGTTACCACCAAGTTCTCCATCTCCCCCTCTCGTCTAATACTGGCAGTATTAGACGTGTTGTATGAAGTTCCGTCCTGGCGGTAGTATGGCTCATGCTCCCGAAAGTGGACATCCATACTGACAAACTTCTTCTTCTCTACTGGACTCCAGCACACATACCCCTTCTGGGTCACCGAGTAGCCTACGAAGATGCATTTGACCGCTCTAGGGTCAAGTTTCCCAACTGATGGCCTGTTGTCCTTCACAAAACACACACACCCAAAAACCTTCAGTAGGAGTATCCCACTATTATTGCCTTGCAATACCTCACATGGGGACTTCCATCCGAGGACCTTCGAGGGCATCCTGTTGATGAGTTGAGCTGCTGTCAACACTGCATGCCCCCACAGACTCTGTGGGACATTCATGTCGATCATCATACTTCTTGCGACCTCCAGAAGGTATCTGTTTTTCCTTTCTGCAACTCTATTTTGTGCTGGTATGTATGCACAGGTGGTCTGATGCTGTATTCCGTGTGCTGACAAGTATTCTGCAAGCGTCCTGTTGGTATACTCCATTCTATTGTCAGACCTCAGTACCTTCACAACTGCTTTATACTGAGTCTGGACATGCTTATAAAAATCCCGAAAACAAGCAGGTACATCATTCTTATTTTTTATCAAATATAACCAGGTAACACGAGAGGCACACTCAATGAAAGAAACAAAGTACTTATAACCATTCATAGTGTTAGTAGCACATGGACCCCAGACATCAGAATGTACTACCTCAAAAGCAGAAGTGCTCCTATGACCCGTGCCAACATATGAGCTCCTAGTAAGTTTTCCTAACTCGCGCGCATCACATACTAATTTTTTTTTATTTGTTTTTGCATAAATCTCTGGATACAACTTACTTAGAGTATCAAAGGAAGAATATCCCATCCTCCGATGATGGAGTATCAAGGTATCCTCAGTCCTCTGCTGCAGTCCTTCCATGCCAGCCTTCTCTGCCATAGATACCAATGCTGAGTCCAGTCCTTCTCGATCTAGGTACCACAGTCCCTCATGCCAAGTGCCAGTCCCAAGTCTTCGTCCTGTCCCTTTCTTCTGGAAGGTCACCTTAGGAATATCAAAAGAAATAATGCATTTAAGTTGGAGGATTATAGAACTAATGGACAAGAGACTGACTGAAAAGGATGGAGCATGTAAAATATTGGATAATCTTACTGAACCTGTACAATTAACATGTCTCCCCTTTTTTTCAGATCTAGGCATCCCTATTAGGCATTGTCTCATGTTGGTGCGGAGGAGGCGGCAGCACGCATGTCACAGTCGCCGTCGCAGCAGCAGCAGCAGTAGTAGTAGCCACAGCAGTAGCGGGACGGGGCAGCAACAGCGAAGGGCGGCCTGCGAAGGGCGGAGAAGAGAAGAGAAGGGAAGAAGGGGGGGCGTGGAAGAGTTCGATGGAGGAGATCTAGGAAATCCTCCTGTGGGTTTGTGGAAGCTTGGTGACGGCTAGGGTTTGTGAAAACTTGGCTCTGATACTATGTTGAAATTAGTTGTGTTTTTATTGATTGTCTTATTGGCATTATATAGCCTTACAGTCATTAATACAATGATCTCAATCATTATGACAATAATCTCATAATGGAATATCCTGTGACATATTCTGGTATCCCAAATATGTCCTCAGGATATTCCCATGTGCTTATACTATACTTAAATATGACACCCAACATACCATATCAACACTAGGTATATATATTTATGCTAGATAGTTAGCTAGTTACTAGTGTTAGTGAGGGATAGTTGGATATCTCAATACCTTGAGATATCAAGGTATCTCAATACCTTGAGATACCCAAGATATTGAGTATCGAGGTGAGGTTTTTAAGTGTTTGCCTGGGAATGGGATTAGAGTTGCTTTTATATGTATTGGTATATATATTTATGCGTGTGAGCATATGTTTTAGTGGGTATAGACGGGGTGCGTAGCTTAGGTCGAGGTATCGGATACCGAGGGTATCCCGATATCTCGAGGAGGCGAGTTTGAGGGTTTACTAGCTTAATGAGTTAGTTTTGACCTAGAATTCTAGGGGCACCCTAGTTTGACCTATTGTTGACCATAATTGCCCTTGTTGACCGTAAAAGTCAATATTTGACCGAGTTTTGATTGAGAGTTGACTTTTTGGACCCCGGGTTGACTTTTTGATCCAAATTTTATCGGTTTGACCCGTTCGACCTAGAATAACCCTAGAACCTTGTTTTTAGTTATTTTATATCAGTTTAACTCTTTAGAACCCCATTTAACCTAACTTTTCACAATAGGTTCTTGCGACGCTAGTTCGGATCTCGATCCTCATCAGTTGCTCAGGATGTCAGGCGAGTACCTACCTCTGATCGTTTCCATTTCATGATACGTATATATCACCTGTTCTAGAACTGTAATACTTGATTCTGACATATTGTTTCATGAGCTGGTACTAGTTGGATCCCGTCATGAGATGTTATCCTCCTTACCGTGTTCAGCGGGTACTCTATCACGTATATTTCATCATGTGCTTCGGGTATTGATTCTTATGTTCTATTATGTGTTTCGTGTGCTCTCGCCTTCATGTGCGCAAGTTATTTATCATGTACATAGTGTATCATGGTTGGATCCAAGAGTATTAGTGGGGGAGGGGAGTAGGAGTTGGTTATATGATCAAAGCCAAACAGTATTCATGTGTATGTCGGTTATGCAACTCACGCATAATGGAGTTATCGCAGATTATTCATGTGCAACCTAAGCCGATCACATAACGAACTTGTGCTCAAGGCACTTAGCTAGTATTCCTATTTTCTCACATGCAGTTACTTCTCTACTACTTCTATTGTTCCCCAGTTTTACATTGCAGTTACTTTATCTGTTACACCATGTATTTATTTACCTATGCATCTTGTATACTTTTCTATTGCTAGTCATATACACCTTACCATATATTTGGAGTTGCTTTCAGAGTTATGTACTTCGCTCCAGTCCTGACTGGGCATATTTTTTTCTAGAGGATCCTGAGGATTTTTGCCCGACCTCCTACGGGCCAGGTGTCGAGGAGTGTTGTGACCCGGAGATTAAGGAGGAGCCCGTCGAGGAGACGCCGTTAGCACCTTAGTTAGCTAGGTGGGTTTTCCTGGATTGTTTCCAGTTGATATTTTGGATGACTGTACTGTATTTATTATTTTTGCTCCTGTGGATGTTGTAGACTTATAGACTTGGAATGTATATTGGTTATTGTACTTGCTCTTTGGTTCTTTTTTTTTGCGATATCTTATCATGCTTTTACTCTTCCCCTAGTTATTGTGATTGAGTATTCATATATATTGCGTGGTTGCCCTCCTTTTGGAGAGGTTATATTGACTGATCATTGTGAGATATAGATATTGTGACCTAGACGGACATTTACAGCGTTCTATCATCGATTCTGTGGCGTAGGCTGGACGTACCCACGACTCATGCCCGATTTTTCGGGTGCGGATCGTGACATCTTGATGCGATGCAATGACTCGCACGCGGATAGCCGCTAAGCGAGGATGACTTATCTATATGAATATGAGGTCACTGGCACAACGCCATAATGGATGGCGTAGTCTCTTGTCGAAATGGTGTGCAAGCAAAAACAGGAGGTATTGTACACACATCCCGCTCGTAGCAGGCGACTACTCAGGAGTTACGTCCGGATCGGATCGGTGCTAGTGTCCCAGCAACCGTCCGCGGAACTAAAACCTTATTTCCAAGTTGTCCTGTAACCATGCAAGTCTCAATCTTCTGGGTCTATGGTCAGACACAGGGACAAGTTCAAGGCATGATACATATCAGGCACATGTTTTAGGCAGGAAATCAGGTACATGTTTGAGGCATGATATGTATATCAGGTACTTATTTCAGGCAGGATTGTTCACAATATGTGTATCGACTCTACGAGCAATTTGATTCAGTACAGGACAGTATTGCTCCACGAGCTAGGATTCTTGGATCATTTACTTGGTGCAAATGCTCTGGTTCGGGAACTTCCTTAGCGACCTAACGGTCCCGGATACTTTCAGGTTTACTCATGCATGGAACGACTATTAGATAGTCTTTCGAGGAGAACCTAAATGAATGCATAACATGAATGACAATATAGGGTCTTGGCATAGTTTATGCGACAAGCATTCAATCGAGGCAATATATATAAGAAGGCAAGCATGCATTCACAAGAAATCTTAAGCATTCACGTTCGCTCGGGCCCGAAGGTAAGTCGAGAAGTGATATCTTAAAGGGACTTACCGACCGACATGATCTAGAGTCGTGCAGTGTAAACAAGAGAACAGTACACTACTGAGTATACATGTATCGTTCTACTCGGGGCATAGGGGGGTCTCGTTGCACGAGGCAAAGGTAGCATGCAAGGGTCTGAATATAAGCAATATTTTATTTCCATGTTCTAGCAAAAGCAATACAAGTTGGGATTATTCCCTTAGCTAGGTGCGTTGTAATCTTATTAGCATGCATGGGGTGATTCACCTAGCGACTAGCATGTATCGTTCCATATTTTAAGTGTGATGGCTAAGCAAAGACAAGTTCACCATAGCCACCCATCTTAGTGATGATTCACCTCGGTTGAGCGATACTCCGAGAGAGCCTCTGAAAGCCTAAGCCAAACTCCTAAAGGGACAAGTTTGGATATCATTTTCCTCAAACGAGTATTCTCGCCTTGAGAAAAGTGGGCCAGGATCGTTGCACTTTTTTCGTTTGAATCGGCAGTCCACTTGAACGAAATGGGGTATTACAATGCACAAGTTGTCCTTGATCATGCATCGTCTAAAACTAAGTTATCAAATGAACATGCAAGACAACATAAGAAAATAAACTTTGTGGCATACTCTGATAGTATAGTCTACCTGTTCAAGTGATCACATTATAAACTATGTACTGCTCATTGCACAGTTATAGATGAATAAGTTCTAGCTATAATTAAAACAAAAAATAGATACATTCATACCGGATAAGTACGCAACAATATAATCGTTCAGTGATTTTGTGTGACAAGCATCAAGTGTTCCAAGTTTACTTCTTATTATCTTGACTCAGTTATTATTATTATTATTATGGTATCGTTGATCAGAACGCAAGAGTCAAATTATTAAGATTGAAGACTTGAAAGAAGGGTCAACTAATCGAAAGTAATGTCACTAACAAGTTGGTAAATCGAAAAGAAAAAGGGGAAGATCTTTAAGACTCCGCATACACGTCGCCTGCTCGATCACCTGCACGCATTAATAGACGATTAATATCTTCTTGTCTCGGTCTCCCAGAGTTCGATACGAAATACGAAGTTCAAAGAACAAAGACAATAAAATTCATCGAAACTGTTCAAGAAAATATAAGTCATAAAACCAACATAAAATCAACTAAGCGGCATCGAAAATGAGAAACAAAAACCAACGCAATGGAAGGGTCCCTCGTGACTCTTCACTGAGTCATTCCTCGAGACATGATCCTTTCAATGTGGGACTTGATTGCGAAGAAACCCATCAATAACGAGGAAAGGGTCTTGATTTAATCTGTCCTGATCAAACGATACTGAAGTTTTTCATAGTCGCGCTCCTCGCAAAGGGGGAACGGGGCACTTACACTCAATCCCAATCCTAGAATACATAATCATTGTCCAAGATTGGGTTAACTATCTCTAACTCACTTCAAGTACACTATCTCAATCCACAAGGAGATTAAATATTTCAAGAATGAACAGTATGTAATACAATCGGTCTCATTGTAATACACATGCTCGAACAAGCTCAGGAAAAAGAATAATAAAGATTGCAAATACTATGATAATATATCATAAGACAAATAATACATGATTGCAATATAACTTTGAACGAATACCTGAATCTGAATAGATGAACCATGATCCACTAGACGAACTCTGCAAAACAGACTCAGTCAACCTGGAAGGAAAATATATCCTCAGAGGGATGTAACAAGATACATAATATACATGCTGAATAAAAATAATAAATAATACGAAGCACTAAAGACATAAAATAAGGTATGCTACTACTAACCAGTCTATATGAAATGTAATTGAAGATAACATTCTACACTTGGGCTAACAAACTTGAATGACTTTCGGGTAGTACTCAATCGAGCCGCTGTCAAATAATTCATCGGGTATTGCTATTACAAGACACTATCAAACAAATAATCGAGTAGTGTCCATCACGAGATACTATCACACACACAAATATGACACATGCAACCATAGCCCAAGCACCTAGTGACTATCCTCCACACCTAATGCTATTAAACGTGCCCAGTCGAGTAATCATGTCTAATCAAGAATTTGTTACAAACCAATCGTGAAGGACTAGTAAACCATGCATAAAAGTCTACAAAACTATTAACTACGTCTATAACTAGTAATTATACTAATGTTACACATCAATCTAACATGAATTCTGCTGCTCCATGTATTATGTTTTTTTGTAATAAAAGAAAGTACAATATTTTTGACAAAAACTTCAAATTACAAAGAATTCCTAATTACAAAACTCTTGTAGTTACAACAATAATTCCAAGTACAAAAATATTCTAGAATATTAGTAGCGATGGAGATCAAATTGGCACACGATTCCTTTACCCTGTTGGCTTTTGGGCACGACAATGGGAAGAACTTGCTAAGTCCCGGCTTACATCACTGTGGAAAGAAGAAATTGGCACCAAGTAGGCTCTAGCTCAAGAATCGAGGCTTTTAATGTGACTTAGCAGCTCAAATCCTGAAGTATTTATAGTCATTCATGTTGTATCAGCTAACTGCTTGTCTTCTACGTACGAGATAAGAAAAATACACTGATTTTACCTTTCTACCCATAGAACACTGGTACGCATAAGATCATCTACGCACTCATTGTGCATAAACATCAGATTTGAACGCTCGCGTAAAATACTGTCCATGCAACATGTGTCATCGGTATGAGAAATGTAAACCCCCTCGACCAAAATTCGAGTTTAATTAACTTAGATAGCATGATTAGGGTTAATTAGAAAAATTAGAATTTATTATACAGAGTATTAAATATTTGTGCAGTGAATTTTATTACTTAGGATACCTTACCGTTGTCCCGATATTTAGGACACTACACTAGCTATTACCCTGAAATAAATTCCATACACTTTGCCTAGACTTACCAACCTACCATAATGACCTTTGTGTAACCCCCAGATACTGATTTTTGTGCCTGATTTTAGTCACATAAAAGTCGTTACAAACAACCGTACGTAAATTTAATTAATTGTATATTTACGTTCATTGTCCGTTCCAATCGAAATTAAGACCCAACCTCAACCCGTTTGACCAACCCAGATTATGACATTATTATACTCTAAGCCTACCACGCCCATGATGCTTGTGCCACCCAATTTAGATCCCCTGTATTTATTAAATTAATTTAGGGACACCCAGTGCATTAATTATAATTTAATTAATGTAGTGACCCAACCTCACTCAAATTAGATCCAACTCCAACCCAAACCCACACACACACCCACAAGCCTCATACTAAATACCATACACCATTCTAGTCTACTACAAAACACCAAACATGGTATTTTGTCACATTGAATCCTCAATTCCAGATTTTGTACAATTTCTAAATTGTTCAGGGGCTTATATGCAATTTAGCAATGAGGTGCCCCCCTCTCATTGGCCCAAACACATGAATAAGAGAACCCCCATTCTTTGACCGGTCCACAAATCAATTCCCCCCATTTTTCATGTACTTACATCATTTTTGGAGGACACATCCTAACCCTACATTTCAAATACATTGAATCCTAGTCACATGTGCAACATGTGGAGACCCTCACACAACCCTAGGCAACTACCCAGTCGGCCCTAATCCCAAGGCACCCCCCCTCTCTCTCACCTACAAATATGATATGCTACATCACTTAAAAACTATACAAAAACCTAAGCTACAAAACTAAAACCCTAGGAAATCCCTCAGCCCACAACCCGCAGCCTCACCCTACCCCATTCCCGCAGCCACCGCCTCCTGCCACCCCCACGACTGTCCTCCTCCGACCAGCCCCCACTCCCCTACCTTCAGCCACTGTCCCCGTCCATCACCCCGCCTACAGCCGCCTCCAGCACCACCGTCCTCACCCACAGCCAGTCGCCCTCGAAGCTCGAGCCGACCACCCGAGCTCCAACCAGCACGCCACCATAGCTCGCCCGGCCGCCAAACTCCGCCGACATCTTCCCCAGCCAGCCCCCTCCGTCCCCGCCGCGGCTCGCCCCCAGTCGACGCCGCAGCCGGCCGGCACCACCCCCGCAGTGACAACCACTGCCAACTGCTGCTGTTGCTGCCGACTTCCCCCCACGCTACCGGAGCTCTGCCCGGCCACCCTCGCCGGCGATGACCCGCCCGGCGACGACCCGCCCGGCGGACCCACCTCGACCCCACCTGCACATAGGTATATATTTTATATACTTATACTGCAATTTATACCTAGTATTTAGTATTGCATTATATAGATACTATTAAAAGTATTCTGTTTTAGTATTATTATATATATATACTTCTGTATAAATACAGTATTCTATATATATATATTGTATTTGGTATATTTTATATATACTAGATATATATATATATATGTATAGTATATACTATATACTTGTATTTAAATACCTTATTATATATTTAATATATATTATATATATATATATATATATATATATATATATATATATATATATGTATGTATGCATGTATGTATGTATGTATGTATATTTGTAGTGTATTAAGAATATTATATATTTAATATATATTGTGCATAAATATATATATATATATATATATATATATATATATATATATATATATATATATATATATATATATATATATATATATATATATATATATATATATATATATATATATATATATTCTGTGTTTTTAGTATATAATATGTGGTATATATATATATTGGTACATTATATATAAGTAATAAATATATTATACGTATTAGTTACAAATATGTATATATATAAATATATATATATATATATATATATATATATATATATATTGTGTATTTAGTATATTAGAGTATTAAATAAATATATAAATATATATATAAATATATATTACTTTGTGTATTAATATAATATATATTAGTATATATTATAGATGGTTACACTTTCTATCTTTGTATATTATATATATATATATATATATATATATATATATATATATATATATATATATGTGTGTGTGTACTTATGTATATAAATGGTTATTTAAATACATGTAAACATATGTGTATATGTATTAAATTATATGGTATTGTGTATTTATATATGTAAATATATTTAATGAATATGTGTATATGTACATATTTATTGGTGTATTATTAAGTAATATATATAGATGCTATTTTAATATGTACTATTAAACATACGTATTTTTATTATGTTTAAATATATATTAATGTACATATATGTATATATGTTATATATATATAAATATATGTCCTACATGGTCCCACTAAATGTACAGTCACGACCCTGCGTTAGTTTATTGCTGCAAGTAGTGTGTCGTGGTCGTACTATTGTAGTGACTGATGTTGATATTATTATATCATATATAGGATTGCTGGACCGTACAGACGAGACTTCAGGAGCAGAATATTGGCATTCGCAGCTACCGGACTCAGGCAAGTATACCTTGCTGGATTACTGTTTAATTTAAATGATAAATGTTGCTAAATACATAAACTGTGCGCGTCCGAGATTGACTCGGGTGCAGTCAACGAATGCGTCGATGAGTAGTGTACTTGACCTAGCTGCTAGCTGACTCACCTACTACTGTGAGGATATTCTGATATCTTCCAAGACCGTAACACTTGTACACGTATTACGATGGTAAATTCATGTTGTGATGCGGGTCCGCGTACCTGACTCGCTATCGGTGCGTACGACATGCATCACGGATTAGCACGTAATTTAGAGTAATCTAGTTAGATGTGACTTGGCATATAGATACGGGATATTCACGTCGTGTATTCGACTTGTGTATCCGTATTGGGCGGGGAGGACAACTGATAAAACGTATGGGATACACATATTGGACTCCGTAGTATCCAGAGGAGCCACGGATCTGATGACTTCCTATATTCAGATACCGCGCTCTTCGGAGTGATACGGACGTATATACATTATAGATACCTCATTCTTCAAAATGATGGACGTTACATGGTCAGATACTATGCTCTTCAGAGTATGGACGTTATGCCTATACCTACCTATACGTTCCAAGGTTGTCCTTACATTGCATTCACTTAGATGGTTAGCACACCCCCTTTATTTTATTCAGTACTATCTATGGCATGTATTTTTGTATCTTGTTACGTCCCTCTTAGGACCTGATTTCCTTCCAAATTTGGACGAGGCGTATTACCCCACTGTGTACGGATCAGGAGTGGAGACGAGGTACGCTCTCAAGGAGGAGCTAGAGGTGCTACCGTTGGAGTTTTCCTGATTACTTGGTAGGCCTTCCGCCTAGGACTGGAGCTTCTTATCTAGATAGCAGTTGCTCTAGTTGCACTCTTTATTTCTGTCTTCAGTACTCTATTTCATCATTTGTAGTGGGTTTGTTCCCACCGGACATATTTCGGTTTGTACTATGACATTCGACTCTGTTCTTATTTTCCAGTATTTTATTTCAGTATTTCTTGTTGTATTTGTGAATGAGATTAGACTCTGACTATTGTATCATTTTATTAGACTTGTTAGATTTAGGACAGTGTAGCACGCTTCGCTAGGATCCATTAAATTAGGATATCCTCGGAGACGTGTCAGCTGGCCAATGCCACACGGCCTGGTCCCGTATATTTTGGGACTGAAGCATGACATGGTTTTAGTAGTGGCCCATGCAGGTCTCGTCAAATGTTTATCGCTTGTGGTATGGTAACGTGTCCATCGAGCCTACAATAGGATAGAAAGTACTATGTCTCACCCACTTGATTACGCCTTTGAACCTCTTCCCTATTTTAAAATATCTGCATCATGTTTGATTGATTCTGTACTCTTTTCATGAAGTTCTATCTCTTACAGCGAGATGAACCTACGCAGCAGACGCGAGGCACATGGTGTTATAGTGCCATCCGCCCCTGCACCGAGGGAGGAGACGTCGAAGGGACCACCTGGAGAGCAGCCTCAGCCACAGGCACCGGTAATCCCCCAGGCCTCGATGATACACTGGCACCAGACCTCTCCCGACGACGGAATGCAACAGCCAGAAGGCCAGACATCCCAGACTGTCCCGATGCAGCACTTCGAGGGACAGACATCGAGGGTTACGCCGATGCCGCAGTTCGAGAGGCCGACATCCGAGGAGACGCCGATGATGCAGCCAGAGGTACCATTACCACCACCTCCACCATTTCCACACCAGATGCCACCAACGAAGGGACAGCCATAGATGTTCCAGTTCTTCCAGACGATAATGCAGGCTCAGTGGCATCAGACTGAGACCCTGAGACAGAGCCTGATGGCGGTACTAGAGAGGACACCTGCCCCAGCACCCACACCAGCACCTGCATATGTCCAGCCAGTGGGCACTGTATGAGGTTTCTGCCAGATGGGCCCTGGAACCTTTTCTGGCAAGGAGACTGCAGAGGAGATCTCGGATTGGGTCTCCAACACGGAGATGCTACTGGAGGGTTCGCATCTACATCCAGACCTCTGGATGACCACAGTGAGGGCCCAACTCAAGGGCAACACCTATCACTGGTGGGATTCCATAGAGCGCAGCATCGGCAAGACACGGACTTGCGAGGAGTTTCTTGAGTACTTCAATACGAAATATTTCTCCGCTACGGTCAGGAACGCCATATACTCCCAGTTCCTGCACCTGGAACAAGGGAACTTGACCGTGGACGCCTACGACGCAGAGTTCAGGCGACTCAGCCGATTCGGTGCCGCCCTGATACCCAACGACCTGGAGAAGGCCAGGAGATTCCACCACGGCCTTTCCTTCGAGCTGCAGAGGTATACCACTACTCAGGCGAGGATCTCTTATGAAGAGGTCCTATCAGAGGCGAGGATCCAGGAGGCCATAGGCGGAGGAGCGAGATGTTCCAACATGAACGTACCAGCCAGAGCCCAGCATGGAGCAGGAGGACCGATCCGCCGTCCAGGAGCGCAGGCGCAGCAGAGGACAGTGCCTTACCAGCACAAGGAGCTTCCGACTTGTCACCATTGTGGCAAGAGGGGACACATTGTCAGAGACTGCCGGAAGAAGCTCGGGCTCTGCATGATCTGTGGAGAGAGCCAGCACCTTGCCAGAGACTGTCCACAGCGCAGAGATGCACCACCGCAGACCGGACAGAGAGGAGCAGCACCACCCTTGAGGATACTACCCCCTACCGGAGATCAGCGTCCACCAGCTACCGGAGGACTTCAAAGAGGACCACCCTTGGTCCTACAGGAGGCACAGTTCAACCAGGCCAGACAGCAGGCTGGAGGGCAGAGGCACGGGCAGGCCTTTGCTTTAGCAACTATCGAGGAGGAACCAGAAGGGGAGGCTATCAAAGGTACCATTTTAGTTGCATCATTACCTACAACTGCATTGTTTGATTCTGGAGCTACATTGTCTTTCATATCTAGTAGCTTCGTAGCTATGCATAGAGTAGCAATTTCCTCCTTACCTAAGAGTTGGAAGATTCTTACTGGAGGAGGCATTGTACCGGTTACCAGCACTATTAGAACGTGCTCGGTAGTAGTTTGTGGTAGAGAGATGAGAGCATAATTTTTGATACTCCCAATGCCAACTTTCGATGTTATTTTGGGCATGGACTGGTTAAGTCAGTACAATGCCGTACTGGATTGCCGAAAGGGTAGCGTTACTTTTAGACTGCCAGGTCCCCCGGAGTTCGAGTACATGCGGGGCACCATCGAGCGAGGAGTAGGACAGACAGTTGGAGCTTACATGGCTATGGAGACGGCGCCCCCAGAAATTATTGCAGAGTTCGAGAATGTTTTCCCAGAGGAGTTGCCAGGCCTACCGCCTGATAGAGAGGTGGAGTTCACTATTGAGTTAGTGCCCGGAGCAGCACCGGTATCTTCAAATGTGTACCGGTTGGCGAAGAATGAGCTTGACGAGCTAAAGCTACAGTTAGAGGAGTTACAGATCAAGGGATTCGTCCATCCTAATGCATCACCCTGGGGAGCACCAGTGTTGTTTGTACCAAAGAAAGACAGGACATTCCGGATGTGCATTGATTACAGAGCCCTTAATGCTTTGACTATCAAGAACAAGTACCCTCTACCGTGAATTGATGATCTGTTCGACCAGCTGACATGAGCAGTGGTGTTCACGAAGATCGACTTGAGATCGGGCTATCATCAGGTAAAGGTGCGGAGGGAAGACATTCCAAAGACAGCATTCAGGACTCGTTATGGTCACTACGAGTTCTTAGTGATGCCTTTTGGATTGACAAATGCATCTGCTGTGTTTATGAACCTGATGAACAGAGTCTTCCACCAATATCTGGACCAGTTTGTGGTAGTCTTCATCGACGACATCTTGGTGTATTCGAAGAGCCACGAGGAGCATGGGGAACACTTGAGGCTAGTGTTGGAGACGCTGAGACGTGAGAGGCTTTATGTCAAGCTGAGCAAGTGCGAGTTTCTCCTAGATCGTGTCGTATTTCTTGGACACGTTATCTCAGGAGAAGGCATTTCGGTAGATCCCGCGAAGATTTCATCAGTAGAGACGTGGCCGACCCCTACCAACGTCTCGGAGGTGAGGAGTTTCCTAAGATTTGCCAGATATTACCGGAGGTTCGTAGAGAACTTCACAAGGATCGCAGAGCCGATGAACCGCTTGACCCACAAGGAGCAGGAGTTCACCTGGACAGAGGAGTGTCAGATGGCGTTCGATGAGCTGAAGAAGCATCTGACTACAGCACCCATCTTGACCATACCTTCTGGACCCGGAGGATTCGTGATCTATAGCGATGCGTCCGGAAAAGGATTATGATGCGTCTTGATGCAGCATGGGAAGGTTGTGGCCTATGCCTCTAGGCAACTGAGGATCCATGAGAAGAACTATCCTACCCACGACTTGGAGCTTGCCGCAGTGATCTTTGCTTTAAAGCTTTGGAGGCACTACCTATACGGAGAGCACGTGGAGATATTCACCAATCACAAGAGCCTGAAGTACGTCTACACCTAGAAGGACCTGAACCAGAGGCAAAGACGTTGGCTCGAAGTGATGGCGGACTTCGAGATCGAGCTACAGTACCATCCGGGAAAGGCAAATGTGGTAGCCGATGCTTTAAGCAGGAAGCCTATAGCATTTTTTCTGACTACCCAACAACATCTGTTGAGAGATCTAGAACAGTTGGGTATAGAGGTCATTATGCCCGGAGTAGACGGCCAGATGTCGAGTTTCCAGTTACAATCGACATTGGTGGAGAGGATCAAGGCTGCTTTGCCGACAAAAGCCAGATTTTAGAGGCTTCAACAGAGGACAGAGGCTAGAATACAGACGGGACTGCATACACACGAGGACGGGACTTTGAGATGTGGAGATCGTCTCTATGTTCCGAATGGAGAGCTTCGTCAGGAGCTAATGATGGAGGCGCACAGTTCGACCTACTCTATTCATCCAGGAGGCACGAAGATGTACAGAGACCTGAGGCAGTACTATTGGTGGCATGGGATGAAGAGGGAGATAGCCCGCTTTGTGGCTAAGTGTCTGGTGTGTCAGCAAATCAAGGCTGAGCATCAGAGGTCTGCCGGATTACTTTAACAGCTTTCGATACCTGAGTGGAAATGGGAGCACATCACCATGGACTTCGTTACGGGTTTTCCGAGAAGTCCTAGTGGTCGTAATGTGGTATGGGTGATCATAGATCGACTCACCAAGTCCGCCCACTTTTTACCCTTCAGAGTTGGGCAATCTACGGAGGTCTTGGTAGACATGTATATGAGGAAGATCGTGCGACTGCATGGAGTGCCAGTCAGTATAGTGTCTGACAGGGATACAAGGTTCACATCATACTTTTGGCGGAGTATGCAAGAGAGTCTTGGTACCCGCCTAAAGTTCAGCACTTCGTACCACCCGCAGATAGATGGCCAGTCCGAGCGCACCATTCAGACGCTGGAGGACATGTTGAGGGCATGCATACTTGACTTAAGCGGTTCATGGGAGGACCATTTGCATTTAGTCGAATTTTCCTACAACAATAGCTATCAGGCGAGCATTCAGATGGCTCCCTATGAGGCATTGTATGTTAGGAAGTGTCGTTCCCCAGTATGTTGGAGCGATATAGGCGAGACGCAGATTCCAGGGCCAGAGTTGGTCGTCCGTACGGTGGAGAAGGTAAAGAAGATCCAAGGGCATCTACGAGCAGCACAGGACAGGAAGAAGCATTGGGCTAATGTGCATCGACGACCCCTAGAGTTCCAGGTTGGAGATCATGTGTTCCTGAAGATCTCACCTACGCGAGGAACCATCAGATTTGGAGGCAGAGGGAAGCTGAGTTCGAGGTACATCGGACCATTCGATGTGTTAGAGCGCGTCGGAGAAGTTGCTTACAGGTTAGCCTTGCCACAGACACTGGAAGGAGTTCATGACGTCTTCCATGTATCTTAGCTGAGGAGGTACATACCGGATTTGAGTCATGTGCTTGACCACTCGGAGATCACAGTCGGCCCGAGTTTGTCATACCATGAGGAGCCAGTAGAGATCCTAGACCGAAGCGAGAAGGTACTGCGAGGCCAGACTATCCCTCTAGTTCGTATCGCATGGAGGCATCATGCACCAGACGAATCGACCTGGGAACGAGAGGACGATATTCAGCAGCGCTTTCCCCATCTCTTCGAAGGCCTAGGTATGTGATAGCATTTCATTGCAATCAATAGTTTTTCCATATGTTTGTTTTAATTTCGAGGACGAAATGCTCTAAGGAGGGTATGTTGTAAACCCCCTCGACCAAAATTCGGATTTAATTAACTTAGATAGCATGATTAGGGTTAATTAGAAAAATTAGAATTTATTATACAGAGTATTAAATATTTGTGCCGTGAATTTTATTACTTAGGACACCTTACCGTTGTCCCGATATTTAGGACACTACACTAGCTATTACCCAGAAACAAATTTTATACACTTTGCCTAGACTTACCAACCTACCATAATAACCTTTGTGTAACCCCCAGATACTGATTTTTGTGCCTGATTTTAGTCGCACAAAAGTCGTTACAAACGTCTGTACGTAAATTTAATTAATTGTATATTTACGTTCGTTGTCCGTTCCAATTGAAATTGAGATCCAACCTCAACCCGTTTGACCAACCCAGATCATGACATT
>JAYESA010000014.1:13729138-13789169 GCA_036927795.1 Iris macrosiphon
AGCACGGAGCAGGAGGACCGATCTGCCATCCAGGAGCACAGGCGCAGCAGAGGACAGTGCCCTACCAGCACAAGGAGCTTCCGACTTGTCACCATTGTGGCAAGAGGGGACACATTGTCAGAGACTGCCGGAAGAATCTCGGGCTCTGCATGATCTGTGGAGCGAGCCAGCACCTTGCCAGAGACTGCCCACAGTGCAGAGATGCAGCACCGCAGACCGGACAGAGGGGAGCAGCACCACCCTTGAGGATACTACCCCCTACCGGAGGTCAGCGTCCACCAGCTACCGGAGGACTTCAGAGAGGACCACCCTTGGTCCCACAGGAGGCACAGTTCAACCAGGTCAGACAGCAGGCTGGAGGGCAGGGGCACGGGCAGGCCTTTGCTTTAGCAACTATCGAGGAGGAACCAGAAGGGGAGGCTATCACAGGTACCATTTTAGTTGCATCATTACCTGCAACTGCATTGTTTGATTCTGGAGCTACACTGTCTTTCATATCTAGTAGCTTCGTAGCTATGCATAGAGTAGCAACACTTTGAATTATGAGCCTAAGAGTGGATTTTAGGCTCTGTTTTTTCTATGCTTCTACAATATCCCCTTTAAAGTTTTTTAATCTCTGCGTAGATTCGAAACACTTTGAATTATGAGCATAGAAAAATCAAGCATTTTAGCGCGTAAAATACTGTAACGCAAAATTTTGTCATTGCTGAGATGTCTGCACTTAGCTGCTGCATAGAAGACGAGGAGACGTAGAATCATCGTATTCAGACATGTGGCAAGGTATGTAGTCAGTCGGTCTAACAAACCGGCTCACATGATCTTCTACTACCGCAAGAAATACCAATAACAGATACTCATCAAGATACATAATACCACTAATGGATACGGGTAAAAACAACGCATGCAAGATATCGTATCTATACAGGATACATGAACAATAAATACAGAATATAGGAATAGTACATGTATAACTACGTATATCATGAACGGAGAGTGACATCAGGTTTGGGCCTACGGGTAAATTTGGACATACGTACCGGATTATAGCCTTTGGGCTGAGTTGATCGAGTTTGTACATCCTTCGATGATGCGTTTAGTGAATTGTATGTCCATCGAGACAGAGTTGAGGACCATCAGGTGGCCAAAATTGTATCACCAATTTTATATATATATATATATATATATATATATATATATATATATATATATATAATGAGGCTTCAAAATGGCTCAAAAGTGAGGCATCTAAGCCGTTTGTAAATCTTCAACAATTTATTTAAAAAAATTAATATTACGTAAACAAAATGTTGAAAAATAATATATTTTTTTATAAATAACGTCATGGAAAATCGAGCTTGATCAACTAAAGAGAATGCCTCTCACCTTAACCACATGAGATAGAAGAGTTGTTTGACTATAGATATATAATATTATGCAGCTAAACAATTAGTTAAAAAATATTTTAATTTTTAATTACGTGAGGATATACGTACAGCTTAGACGGTTAGCCTTTGAAGACTTTTTATAAATTGACAAGATATATCTATAACAAATATAATTAAAATATATTTAAATATTTAAACTATTTTACAATAATATTAGAAGAATGAAAAATTACGTGCAACGTACGTGCATTTACTAGTATATATATATATATATATATATATATATATATATATATGACCTTTCGGCCAAGGAACTCTAGTCCAAGTGGTTAAGAGGGAGGCATTTTTTTTCCAGTGGTTGTGGGTTCGAATCACGGGGGTAGCACTTTAATTCTCTTTGGAAGAATTAAGTGCGATGGAGGTGGGTGCAGTGTATGTGTGACCGAAATGCAGATGTCGTATAGTGCGTTCCGGGCGGTGCACGGTAGCGATACGAGACCTTGGGTCATGATCATTTACGTTCTTCGAGAGGGGGGGGGGGGCGTGGAACCTTCCTTCTACTCTCTAAAGGTACTACATCATTCGTGTTGTTCTCCTGCTCTTGGTACTCTACTTGTACGCCCATTCTGGTCCTTGATGACAGAAAAGGTTCAATCACATCATTCTTGCTTGGTGTCTCTAGCCATTAATTTCCAGGGGATGTTTGTTTGCTCAAACAAACGACGTCCATTTGCTAAATTATCTAATGAATCGATGAGCCTTCCAGAAGGAAACGAAAGTTTGCGTGTCTGACGCGCGGATGGAATGGAGGGCTAGCCAAGGTTAGCCGGTTAGCCAACTTACGTATGGGCTGCAAATGTAAGTCAAATGAACTGCTACTGCTACTGCTACTGCTACTGCTACTCCCATGACCTCCTTTTTCTCGGAGCTCGCTCCCCCATGCTAGCTTTGCATTGAGTAGGAAGTAGTTGGCTGCAATAACTGAAGCAGAAAGTCATAACCCCCCCGTACAAACACAATCCCAATTCTAAACCCCTCTGCCAACTCTTCCAAATATACAATATTATTTATATATGCAGTCCCTAAGAACATAAAAAAGTTGATAAAGCTAACGCAATTACGTACTCTACAAATATTCCTGAGCCCACATACATGCACACATGAAAGCAGCAGCTTAGCAACATCCAACCAACCCAAGCCTGTCCTATTAATGCCCATCTGCTGTGATTTCTACATGCATTCAAACTCCATGTCAGACCGGTCCGGGGGTTGGATTGCTCTATCCACACCGAATTTTGGTTTTCCCTTTGATTCTTATTGTGGGACGGTCCAATAGGTCACCCGTGAACCTGACTGAACCTCAAGGTTCAGAGAATCAGATCAGAGGGAATTGTTTCAAGTTTGATGTTTCACTTACCTGTAGGCCGACCCTACTACATATATATTAGAAAAAAAAAATACTCGGTCTCATTGCATCATTATTCTTTCCAACCGTTAGATTGATGGAGGCACATATCTCCATGTAATCTAATAGTTGGCATGAAAGATACACGTGCGGCGAGGTCGGTACATACATATATAGAATAATTTCTCACTATAATACCAGTCAGGATCGACCCTGGGATAAACTTGACAAGCTATCGGGATTGAACAACCCTTCTAGTTAGGACAACCCTCCCCCCCCCCCCCCCCCCCCCCCCCCCCTCTCTCTCAGCCCCTAAGTCCCTACCTCTCCGCCAATAGAGCTTCCGCGTGCGCGGTCCACCCCAACTCCTCTTTGTCGATTGAACCAGCAATCCACCAGGTCCATATTTTTAGTTCCCACTAAAAATGCAGTCTCTAGTAGCTCAAGGAGAGGAACTCGGAATCCGAACGTCACGTCGCCATCAAAATCGGAGATTTCGATGCCACTGCCAATTCGACTCACCATCAAATTTTTTTGTATATCTTCTTTTGAAGTCAAGGGTAAGGGTCAATCAAATTTAACTCCAGATAGAACAATCCAATCTTCTGGACTGGCTCTGATACCAGTAGATCAGAGAGAGAGAGAAAGAGAGAGAGAGAGAGAGAGAGTGAGTGGTGGTGGTGGTGGTGGAAATGAAGTGAAGTGAGCAAACACTCGCTACTGTTGCATTAAATTTGCCCAACCAATATCCACCAGCCCGCCCTTAAATGAAATGAATCTATCAGACAACACAAAACCAATATAGTAGCCCTCCCTCCTTCCTTCCTTCCTTCCTTCTTCTACTATACGCTAAAGCTATAGCTACAGAGCTGCTTTTCCTAACTGCTTCCTTCCTTAATCTCCATATATATGTATATATAGTCATGATCATATATTAGCTAGCAAGCTTCTTGAAGCCAGCCAGCCAGCCAGCCAGCCAACCAAGCAACCAACATGGCTATGGGTACTAGGGCTACTAGAAGCTCTGCAGGAGAAGTCATGGTCGAGATCGAGGCGAACAGGCCGAGCGGTAACGGGATGGTGGTCGGAGGGCTGAGCCCGCTCAGCGAGACCCTGTGGAAGGAGACGACCAACACGGAGTTCCTCGGCGACGTCTCGGCCAGGCTGACGTGGAAGGACCTGACCGTCACGGTGACGCTGGGGAGCGGCGGGGAGACGCAGGCGGTGCTGGAGGGGCTCACCGGGTACGCGGAGCCCGGATCCCTCACCGCCCTCATGGGGCCCTCGGGCTCCGGCAAGTCCACCCTCCTCGACGCCCTCTCCGGCCGGCTCGCCACCAACGCCTTCCTCTCCGGGACCATACTGCTCAATGGGAGGAAGACTAAGCTCTCCTTCGGCGCCGCGGTTAGTACCTATACAGTCAGCCGGGCTCGTTGATTCTCCTCCCATGCCATCACTGTCAGCCCAACCCACTCAATAATTTCTCCTCGTATAAATATATTTATATATATATGTAGGCATACGTGACCCAAGATGACAACCTGATCGGAACACTGACGGTGAGGGAGACGATAATGTACTCTGCTCGGGTTCGGCTCCCGGACAGGATGGCGACAGAGGAGAAGCGGGCTCTGGTGGAGGGCACCATCGTGGAGATGGGCCTGCAGGACTGCGCCGACACCGTCATCGGAAACTGGCACCTCCGCGGCATAAGCGGAGGGGAGAAGAGGAGGGTCAGCATCGGCCTGGAGATCCTCATGAGGCCCAGGTTGCTTTTCTTGGACGAGCCTACCAGCGGCCTAGACAGGTTCATTAAACTCTCTTTCTTAGTCCTCAATTCCCTTTTGTTATCCAAACTTCAAAGCTGTAGCCACTCTTCTTCTTAACATCAATAATGTAGCTACTTGAAGTGCAAGTATTTTAGTTTAGTTTATCCTGGACTGAACTTAAAACATCATGAATTTTTTATTTGACAAATGAATATCGTGTCAGTGTCATCATGTACATATCCCATCGTGTTCATATCGTACCCTATCTGGCCAATGTAGAACCATGTCCAACATACTAAAAAAAATTGAAATCTGAGGGGGAAAATATAGTTTATTACACTCTTTTAGATATAAATTCAAACACTAAGAGCATTCGGTATCCTCTTTCACCATCAATGGAGGATCTGCAATGTGGCAGAACATGTCGAGGATACGGGGTTCGGATGGCGAGGAAAGTGCCTGCGGCGGGACTTAACGGCTGCTATTGTAGCTCCTCTTTCGGTTGCCGTTGTCGTCCGACGTCGATGGCGCAATCTCGATTTTGATGTGGATTTTCGGTTGAAGATGAAGCATAGGAGGAGAGGGGGGAATGAGATTTATAGGGATAGAGGTTGAGTGAGGGACGAGTGTTCGTACGGGAAGAGATATTGGGGGGGCGGGAGGGGGAGGGGGGCTCGATAGCGGGATTCAAAGGAAGGAACAATTTGTAATTTATATTGCTTTGCATTGTACAGTGTACACGGGATAGTGAGAGAGAGAGAAAAGCTAACCAAATCAATTAACAGATACAAAATAATAAGGATGTTTTCAATATACATTGTATATCATGTCGATATGTTTTCATGAAGTGTCCAAATCTAGCTACTATTAAGGCGATTATTGTGTTTAACCTCTCTCTTTTTGTAGTCCAAACTTCATAATTGTATGGACAACTAGTCTTTTTGGTTCTGCTATTAGATGAAGAATGATGTGTGACACAGAAGAATTATGAACGATTTTGCAGTGCTTCCGCCTTTTTTGTGACTCAAACACTAAGGAGCCTATCTAGAGATGGCCGGACTGTTATAGCTTCGATTCACCAGCCGAGCAGCGAGGTTTTCGAGCTATTCGACCGCTTGTTCTTGCTTTCAGGAGGCAAGACTGTTTACTTTGGTCAGGCTTCACAGGCATATGAGGTGATCCGGATCATCCCTTCTTTTTTACCAGATTTTTTTCGGTTATGTTCGGATTCATCAATAATTCCTGATTAATCTTGTTCTTCGCTGATGGACAGTTCTTTGCCAATGGTGGCTTCCCCTGCCCTTCTCTGAGGAACCCTTCGGATCATTTCCTGAGGTGCATAAACTCTGATTTTGATAAGGTGAAGGCTACTCTTAAAGGATCCATGAAAATGAAGGTTTGAGCACTACTAGCTACCATCATCATCTTACATTTCTTTTACTTTCCTGATATAGTGTTGATACTTTGATGGTCTCTTCTACATCCAACAGTTTCAGAAGAGCGACGACCCTCTGGAGAAGATCACCACGGCTGAGGCCACTCGAAGGTTAATCGACTTCTACAGCCGTTCGCAGTACAATTATGCGGCGAGGGAGAAAGTTGATGAGATCTCTCGAGTTGTACGTGCTGTTTGTATACTTGGTTCTTGAAGGAAAATGGCGGACAAAAACAGGCCCATAACCATTTTTTACTTGGAGCACAAATGATTGGATTAGAGCAAAGTTCTACCTACTCAATGAGTTATAAATATGGAAACGGATGTTAATTCCACATAGGATTGGATTTCCATATATGAACACATGACATGTATGGAGACATGACATGGCCTAAGGTTATTTTTTTATATAGAATGTCGTGTGTCCATATATGAAAATCCAATCCTATGTAAGTTATGTTTCCATATTTAGAACTCATTGACTGACTAGGACTTTGTTTCAATTCAATTATGTGCTCCAAGTGAAAAATGGTCATGGGCATGTTTTTGTATGCCATTTTCCTTCGGTTCTTTTATTCGTGTTGCGGATTGTAGTTGGTATTTGATTCTGATCGACTATGTTAATGTTGCAGAAAGGAACCGTTCTTGATTCAGGAGGCAGCCAGGCTAGTTTCTTCATGCAGGCTTACACTCTAACCAAACGATCTTTCGTGAACATGTCGAGGGATTTTGGCTACTACTGGCTTCGACTCATTATTTACATAGTTGTGACTATATGCATCGGAACCATTTACATGAACGTGGGGACTGGATATAGCTCAATTCTGGTATTAATCTTCTGCAACTAGTACTCATTTGCCAAAACTCTAGCTATATATAGCTGATACTGGAATTAATTAATTTCCTGATTCAATTCTGAGCAGGCTAGAGGTGCATGTGCTTCGTTCGTCTTTGGCTTCGTCACCTTCATGTCCATCGGAGGGTTTCCGTCATTCGTGGAAGACATGAAGGTGAACATCATTACTTGGGTGAACATAATTATAACCATAGTTTGCAGTATCAGCCGATACCGATCCGATACGGCCAATAACAAAGGTTTGGCATGTCCCTATCCAGTAATGATCGAGACATTGGGGATCTCTTTTTCGGCCAATTCTGCGAAGAAAATTGAACGAAAAAGACAAATCAACAAGAGTGTAAAAGCATAGTAAGATTGTAAAACCATGTAAAAAAGAAGAAAAATTATTTATCGCATGTAAACCAATCGGCAAAGGTCACTACTATTTCATTCAATTTCAAAACTACTAAAAAACAACACTAAAAATACTTAAAATTATACCTAAATGTACAATATATATTTTCTAAAATGTTCATAGTTTATTAATAATTATTTGTTTTTCAATACCAAAAAAATCTGATACTCTGATATGAAACCGCCGATCCCCGATACTTATAGAAATGATCTGATACCGATACTACGAACCTTGATTATAAGTAGCCGATCGACGCGGTTAGGTTATCTCACGGTTCTCCAAACTTGTTTCGATTCGATGCAGGTTTTCCAGAGAGAGCGGCTAAATGGTCACTACGGAGTGTTGGCGTTCGTCATCAGCAACACACTCTCTGCA
Source organism: Iris macrosiphon (assembly GCA_036927795.1). Taxonomy (NCBI): domain Eukaryota; kingdom Viridiplantae; phylum Streptophyta; class Magnoliopsida; order Asparagales; family Iridaceae; genus Iris; species Iris macrosiphon. The sequence goes on from JAYESA010000014.1 coordinate 13,736,761, forward strand.
ATGCCCTTCTTGATCATGATAACCTTCATCTCAGGAACCATATGCTACTTCATGGTACATCTCCACCCGGGCCTCGTACACTACGTCTTCTTTGTCCTGTGCCTCTATGCCAGTGTTACTGTGGTCGAGAGCTTGATGATGGCCATAGCCAGTGTAGTCCCCAACTTCCTCATGGGAATTATCATTGGTGCAGGGATTCAGGTGAGATATATATTAATCAAGCTCTTTAGAACATACCTTACCATTTCTAGATTGAATAATTACATCTGTAGCATATAGACCAAGTTCAAATAGTTTGATGTTATAAAACCTTATAAGAACTATAATTGAAACTGTATTAGATTGGCCAAACTTTATTCTTCACATACTGTACTTCTCAACAGCCTACTCAGTCCTGTAAAGATATTATGAATTTGAATTATGAAAGAATCGATACTCAACCAGTAATGATTTATTGATAATTTCCCTTTAAAGTTCTTAAATTTTATCCAATTTTAGGATTAATTAATCGAATCTCTTGATATATCCTTTGCTGTGTGTGTAACTTGTGTATCTGCAGGGAATATTCATGCTGGTCTCCGGGTATTTTAGAACATACCTTACATTTCTTGATTGAATAATTACAACTGTAGCATATAGACTAAGTTCAAAGAGTTTGATGTTATAAAACCTTCTAAGAACTATAATTGTAACTATGTATTAGATTGACCAAACTAATTATTCTTTACGTATTGTACTTCTCAACAGCCTACTCAGTACTGTAAAGATATTATGAATTTGAATTATGAAAGCATCCGATACTCAACCAGTAATGATTTCTTGATAATTTCCCTTTTAAGTTCTTAAATTCTATCCAATTTTAGGATTAACTAATCGAATCTCTTGATATATCCTTTGCTACGTATCATCTTTACAAGTGTTGATCGTTTTTGCAAGCAATTGATTGATGGTGTGTGTAACTTGTGTATCTGCAGTGAATATTCATGCTGGTCTCCGGGTATTTTAGAACATACACCTTACCATTTCTTGATTGAATAATATTTACATATAGACTAAGTTCAAATAGTTTGATGTTATAAAACCTTCTAAGAATTATAACTGAAACTATGTATTATATTGACCAACTTTTCAACAGCCTACTCAGTACTGTAAAGATATTATGAATTTGAATTATGAAAGCATCGATACTCAATTAAGTAATGATTTCTTGATAATTTCCCTTTAAGTTCTTAAATTTTACCCAATTTTAGGATTAATGAACATACCTTACCATTTCTTGATTGAATAATTACATTTGTAGCATATAGACTAAAAGTCCAAATAGTTTGATGCTAAAACCTTCTAAGAATAGTTGAAAATGTAAAGATATTATGAATTTGAATTATGAAAGCACCGATTCTCAACCTGTAATGATTTCTTGATAATTTTCCTCAAATGTTCTTAAAATTTCTCCAATTTTAGGATTAATGAATCGAATATCTTGATACATCCTCTACTACGTATTGTCTTTACAAGTGTTGGATCGTTTTTGAAAGCATTTGATTGATGGTGTGTGTAACTTGTGTATCTGCAGGGAATATTCATGCTGGTCTCCGGGTATTTCAGGCTCCCCCATGACATACCTAAGCCCTTCTGGCGTTACCCAATGACCTACATTAGCTTCCATTACTGGGCACTACAGGTAAATCTGACTACCTAACTTCTGAAGCAAAAAAAAAAAACCATACCTGTACTGAAAATTTTTCCGAGCCTGTTCTTGATTTCGACAGGGTCAGTACCAAAACGATCTTCGTGGCCTGATCTTCGACAACCAGAGCCCCGATCTCCCAAAGATACCGGGGGAGTACGTTCTCGAAAACGTGTTCCAGATCAACGTTAACCGCTCTAAATGGGTGGATCTGGCAGTCCTCTTCAGCATGATCATAATGTACCGCATCATATTCTTCGTCATGATCAAGGTCAGCGAGGACGTGACTCCGTGGATCAGGGGGTACATTGCCAGGAGAAGGCTGCAGAAGAAGAGCAAAAATCGCGCGATAGCCTCCTCCTCTTTCGGTCTTGTAAATAGGACCCCCTCCCTGAGGGGCTATGTAGTGGAACCGACCTCCTCCAGTTCTTCAAGCCAGTAGGAACAGATACAGAACCTGAATCCAAAGTTTTACCACAGAGATAAATTTGTGATACCTAACTGTCAAATATGCTCTACTTGTTTAAGATATACTTGTCCCATGAAAGTTTAGAAGTGTTTCTTTTGGTCTAAATCAAGTTTTTTTTTCAGTAGCTTCGCCATATTTCACATGAATTGATTTTTTTTTTTTTTTTTTTAGCATTAGCAATGCATACCAAGTTTAGGTTTAACCTTTAGCTATTTCCCGATCTGTCTTTTGAAAGGAACCCAAAATATTTTGTATGTGAAAGAAAAAGATAGTGTAAGATTGACTAAAATCTTTATCGAATAGCAACGTTGTTAGTATGTTACGAATACACGATTCATATTTTTCGATATTGTATGATATACTATCATTTTTTTTACGTATTGGTTGATCCGATTTGATACATAGGATATAGGTTGATTGGTACTATCTGGGTTTTTTTTAGTCGTGTATTGTACACTTAAAATATGAATTTTGGAAGTGACCTGTAAAGATGAAATCCTCTATATAATGTCAAAACTAGGCTTCACCGTGAAAAAATTTCGTTCCAAAAATACCCTTCAACATATTTAGTAATTAAAAAGAATACCTACAATAAATTCCACTGACAACCATTTAAGAGATGCAATAATGACAACTATTTACAGAAATCAAAGGGTTCATGCTACTTGTCTATTCTACTATATAATGCCAAAACTAGGTTTCACCGTAAAAATTTTTCGTTCCAAAAATACCCTTCATTACATTTCAATATGTATTAATGTTGATAAGGATATCTAAGTAATTAAAAATAGTAATTAAATGCATATTAAATGTATGTATGCATGCATGAGGCAACTTGGGAAATGATAGTTAATAAAACAAAGATATGCATGCATGCAAAGTAGGTAGTTTGGAGAATAAAACAAAAGTTAATAAAGAATGCATGCAAAGTAGGCACATGAACCCAAGAGATAAGAGAAATATTTCATATTTTCGTCATTTAATTTCTCCCAACTTTTTCTATTATATTTTCACCTATAATAAAATTAAAAAATTGTCAGTTGCTCTTTTAATAAACTATTTTTTTAAGTAATATAAAATACGTGCAACGCACGTGCGTATATACTAGTAGGTATTAAAAAAAAATAACTTTATGAGATTTTATTTTAGATTTAGAAGGCGAGATTCACGAGGCTAACTCAGAGAGGGCTTTGAAAATTGAGTGGAGGCTTGGGGGAAAAAAAATCTAATTCAAATGTAAGAGAATACAAACTCAAGACCTACAAAAAATAGTCGTAATTACTGTTTGCTATGTTTTTCGCGAAACGAACAAAAGTTTATTACAACTTTTGCTTACAGACTTGTTTATTGCTATTAGAATACAAAGAATCCTTATGCGAAGGAATTATGGGTACAAGCAATAAAAATAAAATCCAAAAAGGAGTAGCGGTGGAAGTCTGATCTGTATGCGATCGTTTTGTTCTGTTGACAATTCGATGCGATGATGGAAACCACTTGCAACCTTTCAAGCTTACAAACAACGGAGAAGAGAGTAAGTAGACAGGGGGTCCAAGCTTCCGATCTCCTGAAATAGGATCAATTCCAGGGTATTTATAGTCATTAGCAACGTAATGACTAGTTTTCGAGATTCTGCGTGAGAGTAAGACAAAACACACTATTTTTTTCCTACTTGTGCGAAAAATCAACGTTCTGCACGAGAACAGGTGCGTTTGCTACGAGTGGGAAGCGTATTTGAGTGCTTACGCCATGTGTGGACAGCATGACATGTGAAGGAATAAATCTTAAATCCTTTTACTATGACGACCGCTGTCTCGAGACGCAGGCCATATTCGTGCATTTAATGCGAGGGGTCTGCGTTGAGCTTCGTCTGCAATCAGTGCCAAAGAAAAATATCTAGTGGCCTGCGCAGCAGCCACGTGGCACCGCACATCGGCTAATTAATGGAAAGCTATCATTATGCTGACACAAAATATCTGCACATTTAATGCGTTCACGGAATAGATGAGACATGCTGACACGCCATATCTGCGCATTTAATGCGCGAGATCTGCGCTGCCCTCGCAGGCAACAATGTCGCTTTGTTTGGGCGACTAGTTTAATGGAATGCCATCATTACGTTGATGTCAGCACTAACAACGCCTTGTTCTCCGTAACCGTCGTGCGTTCCAGAGTACGAAAATATATGTTGACATCAGGCACGTCTTTTAATGCTCTGACAGCACTAAATGAAGAATTTTGAAGACGTTTCATCGTTTCTCCAGGCAGGCGCGTAGGCGGGATTCCTGCATAGGACCCCGTTATACTGATTCCTTTTGATCATTGGAGAACTGCTTAACTTCGTGTAGGTCACTTGTCATACGTACGCTTCAGAGGTAGCTCCTTTTTTGATGAAGACAACCCTGGACAGGCTTATGCTTGCGAGTTCATGAGTTTTCTACACACACTTGTTTGTGAGTTCATGACATTTTTTTTTCTATGCTTATATAAGGTTCCTTTCAAAGTTTTTGAATTTTTTTCATAGATTCAAAATACTTTGAACAAAGGAGCATAGAAAATTTGAAGTAGTTCTTGTCTGCTTATCAATCTGTACTAGGCGTAGTCTATTTTAATTTAGACTGTGGTGCAGAGGCTCATGTAGTCAGTAGATCTACGCTGGGCCTGGCACATCAGCAGTTTTAACGTGGTCTTTGATCAATAATGTAGGCACTGGACTCGAGGCATCTTCAGAGTACACAACGCACGTGCTTCGAAGAGTCGCTATCAGCGTACAGAAGCTGAGGCACTACTCACATGGATGACGAAGAGGCATCATCACGCAGATGTAATACCCCGTTCCGCTCAAGCGGACTGCCGTCTCAAACGGCAATCGTGCAGCTGTCCCGACCCGCTTTGCCTCGATCAAGAAGCAAAGGATATCCAGACTTGTCCCTACAGGAATCCGGCTTGGACTTTCAGAGGCTCGCTCAGACGTATCGCTCTACCGAGGCGAATCATCGCTAAGGTGGGTGGCTACGGTGAACTTGTCTTTGCTTAGCCAGCACACATAAAATCTGGAATATTTGTGCTAGTCGCTAGGTGATTCACCCCCTGCATGCTAATAAATCCAACGCACCTAGCTAAGGGAATAATCTCAACTTGTATTGCTTGCTAGAACATGGAAATTGAAATACTGCTTATATTCAGACCCTCGCATGCTAAGTCCCTTAACGGTTTCAATTCTCGGCTTACCTTCGGGCCCGAGCAAACGTGCCTGCTTATGTACCTAGAAACGCATGCTTGTCTGCTTGAATGTTGCCGTCCGGGAGACTACTCAGTAGTCATTCCGTGTATGATTGACCCTGCAAGTATCCAGGACCGTTAGGTCACCAGGCAGCCCCGAACCAGGGGAATGCATCAAGACAAGTTAATCACTGTACAGAATCATGATTCAAGCACCTCCTGTAATCGTGCACTACTGTACTACTGTTATACTGTTCTACTGTACCACTGTACCACTGTACTCCTGTTCTACAGTACTCGAATATCTAGTGAAGGGGAAACTGACCCTGACCCTGACCTGCATGTCGCGAACAACTCGGAAACGAGGCATAGTTCCACGAACGGTCTCCGGGGCACTGGGGCAGTTCCGATCCGGATGGAACTCCACTGTTTCAGCCAACTGTACTGGACGAGATAGTGTGCAGCGCCTACCGTTCTTTCGCTGCATACCATCCGCTCCATGGCTGAACTTACTGTATAGTCTACTGTACTAAACGAGATGGCTTGTAGCACCACTGTACTTTCGTTGCAAACTACTCTCGTTTAAGACTAGTGTCCTTTATGGCTATGCCAGCGACTCATGTTCATATAGATAAGTCATCCTCGCTTAGCGGCTATCCGCGTGCGAGTCACTTCATCACATAAATGAACAACTGAACACCTGAACGATCATGTTTAAACGACCCTCGTGTTTGCATATGCATGCCTCCTGAATGTTTATACATGCCCCTGTTTAAATTAACAATGTTTGCCTTGGACAGGGAAGGAGATGGTAAGTTGGTAGGTCTCGCCGTGTTTCCTCTAACATCGCACGGCGCACTGCTGACACGTTAGGCTATTCAATGCTTGCATAAAACTGATCCTAAGGCAACTAGAAAGATAACTTAATAGTTGTGCACGGAACCTGTATTACGTGTTTGGATTTGTCGAGCGGGCGAGTAGCTTCCCCACCAGTGCATTCAATGTACTGATAATCCACCAGTTTGCTTGCAAGGTGCGGGAGAACCTCGTTTGGTGCGGATGCCTCCTTCGTGCGTGCTAAGGCCAGGAGTTCTCTCTGAAGCCTTGCAACGGTGCATCCGGAACTGAAGCACATATACAAGACATAAGTTGTGAACATCACCTGAACATCGCCTGACTTACTGTTTCAGAGAGAGAGGCTTGAGCGACTTGTAATCTCGGCTATACGCCGCCTGTAACACAAGTTTATATCAATAAAGAGCTTGCTTTACTTCAACTTGTGTTTCTATGCTTCCGCTATATTGTCAACTCTGTGAACTTGTTATCAAATCGTTATGCGTTCCTAAACTCCGCTGCACTCGGACAATCTGTGCGACTCTGTGGCTTAGAACTCTTGCCGCCAGCCAATGAACCATGGCCTTGCACGGGCGTGGCTCACGCTCGTGTGGCATCACGCCCGGATAGGTTAAGCGATCGTTCCGCGGGAGCGCTGGCGAAGGTGATTCCCGCCTAGCGGGAACGGCCGATTGCCTGCGGGAGATCGGGGCGTGACATGTTGGTATCAGAGCCTGGCTTCTACGCCTTTGGACTTTGATTCGATATCTCTGTTTCGAAAGCTAGTTCGTGGGTTATGTGCACGCTCTCTCTCAATGCCTCGATGGGATATTCCAACAATAAGTCTAAATACTTTCAAAATACGTTTTGAATGTTATGCTTGCTTGTCTGGTTGTATGCTGCGAGTGGCCTTTGTGCCAACCTGTGCGAACCCTTGAGAGTATCGCTAGTAGCTTGTCCGATTTTTACTAACCCTAAGTTTGGTTGAATGCATCTATTCGAGGGACGCCTTGAACTAGTGCACCATCCAAGACTTAAGAAAAGGTGAAACTCGAGTGCTGAGACTTCGCTATCACTAAGCTGGTTGACGTGCTCACACTAAAAATGCATGTCGAAGGTGCGCACGATCCAGTCTAAGCGATATGCTGATTTCGACGCTTGTGCAAGTGAAGATCCAATGAACAAGTACAATGACTTGTCTAGGATTGCCTCAACCCTAGATTACTGCTTGTCCTTAGTAAGTCTCGAGGACGAGACTTTTTCTAAGTTGGGTAGGATGTAACACCCCGTTCCGCTCAAGCGGACTGCCGTCTCAAACGGCAATCGTGCAGCTGTCCCGACCCGCTTTGCCTCGATCAAGAAGCAAAGGATATCCAGACTTGTCCCTACAGGAATCCGGCTTGGACTTTCAGAGGCTCGCTCAGACGTATCGCTCTACCGAGGCGAATCATCGCTAAGGTGGGTGGCTACGGTGAACTTGTCTTTGCTTAGCCAGCACACATAAAATCTGGAATATTTGTGCTAGTCGCTAGGTGATTCACCCCCTGCATGCTAATAAATCCAACGCACCTAGCTAAGGGAATAATCTCAACTTGTATTGCTTGCTAGAACATGGAAATTGAAATACTGCTTATATTCAGACCCTCGCATGCTAAGTCCCTTAACGGTTTCAATTCTCGGCTTACCTTCGGGCCCGAGCAAACGTGCCTGCTTATGTACCTAGAAACGCATGCTTGTCTGCTTGAATGTTGCCGTCCGGGAGACTACTCAGTAGTCATTCCGTGTATGATTGACCCTGCAAGTATCCAGGACCGTTAGGTCACCAGGCAGCCCCGAACCAGGGGAATGCATCAAGACAAGTTAATCACTGTACAGAATCATGATTCAAGCACCTCCTGTAATCGTGCACTACTGTACTACTGTTATACTGTTCTACTGTACCACTGTACCACTGTACTCCTGTTCTACAGTACTCGAATATCTAGTGAAGGGGAAACTGACCCTGACCCTGACCTGCATGTCGCGAACAACTCGGAAACGAGGCATAGTTCCACGAACGGTCTCCGGGGCACTGGGGCAGTTCCGATCCGGATGGAACTCCACTGTTTCAGCCAACTGTACTGGACGAGATAGTGTGCAGCGCCTACCGTTCTTTCGCTGCATACCATCCGCTCCATGGCTGAACTTACTGTATAGTCTACTGTACTAAACGAGATGGCTTGTAGCACCACTGTACTTTCGTTGCAAACTACTCTCGTTTAAGACTAGTGTCCTTTATGGCTATGCCAGCGACTCATGTTCATATAGATAAGTCATCCTCGCTTAGCGGCTATCCGCGTGCGAGTCACTTCATCACATAAATGAACAACTGAACACCTGAACGATCATGTTTAAACGACCCTCGTGTTTGCATATGCATGCCTCCTGAATGTTTATACATGCCCCTGTTTAAATTAACAATGTTTGCCTTGGACAGGGAAGGAGATGGTAAGTTGGTAGGTCTCGCCGTGTTTCCTCTAACATCGCACGGCGCACTGCTGACACGTTAGGCTATTCAATGCTTGCATAAAACTGATCCTAAGGCAACTAGAAAGATAACTTAATAGTTGTGCACGGAACCTGTATTACGTGTTTGGATTTGTCGAGCGGGCGAGTAGCTTCCCCACCAGTGCATTCAATGTACTGATAATCCACCAGTTTGCTTGCAAGGTGCGGGAGAACCTCGTTTGGTGCGGATGCCTCCTTCGTGCGTGCTAAGGCCAGGAGTTCTCTCTGAAGCCTTGCAACGGTGCATCCGGAACTGAAGCACATATACAAGACATAAGTTGTGAACATCACCTGAACATCGCCTGACTTACTGTTTCAGAGAGAGAGGCTTGAGCGACTTGTAATCTCGGCTATACGCCGCCTGTAACACAAGTTTATATCAATAAAGAGCTTGCTTTACTTCAACTTGTGTTTCTATGCTTCCGCTATATTGTCAACTCTGTGAACTTGTTATCAAATCGTTATGCGTTCCTAAACTCCGCTGCACTCGGACAATCTGTGCGACTCTGTGGCTTAGAACTCTTGCCGCCAGCCAATGAACCATGGCCTTGCACGGGCGTGGCTCACGCTCGTGTGGCATCACGCCCGGATAGGTTAAGCGATCGTTCCGCGGGAGCGCTGGCGAAGGTGATTCCCGCCTAGCGGGAACGGCCGATTGCCTGCGGGAGATCGGGGCGTGACATGTTGGTATCAGAGCCTGGCTTCTACGCCTTTGGACTTTGATTCGATATCTCTGTTTCGAAAGCTAGTTCGTGGGTTATGTGCACGCTCTCTCTCAATGCCTCGATGGGATATTCCAACAATAAGTCTAAATACTTTCAAAATACGTTTTGAATGTTATGCTTGCTTGTCTGGTTGTATGCTGCGAGTGGCCTTTGTGCCAACCTGTGCGAACCCTTGAGAGTATCGCTAGTAGCTTGTCCGATTTTTACTAACCCTAAGTTTGGTTGAATGCATCTATTCGAGGGACGCCTTGAACTAGTGCACCATCCAAGACTTAAGAAAAGGTGAAACTCGAGTGCTGAGACTTCGCTATCACTAAGCTGGTTGACGTGCTCACACTAAAAATGCATGTCGAAGGTGCGCACGATCCAGTCTAAGCGATATGCTGATTTCGACGCTTGTGCAAGTGAAGATCCAATGAACAAGTACAATGACTTGTCTAGGATTGCCTCAACCCTAGATTACTGCTTGTCCTTAGTAAGTCTCGAGGACGAGACTTTTTCTAAGTTGGGTAGGATGTAACACCCCGTTCCGCTCAAGCGGACTGCCGTCTCAAACGGCAATCGTGCAGCTGTCCCGACCCGCTTTGCCTCGATCAAGAAGCAAAGGATATCCAGACTTGTCCCTACAAGAATTCGACTTGGACTTTCAGAGGCTCGCTCAGACGTATCGCTCTACCGAGGCGAATCATCGCTAAGGTGGGTGGCTACGGTGAACTTGTCTTTGCTTAGCCAGCACACATAAAATCTGGAATATTTGTGCTAGTCGCTAGGTGATTCACCCCCTGCATGCTAATAAATCCAACGCACCTAGCTAAGAGAATAATCCCAACTTGTATTGCTTGCTAGAACATGGAAATTGAAATACTGCTTATATTCAGACCCTCGCATGCTAAGTCCCTTAACGGTTTCAATTCTCGGCTTACCTTCGGGCCCGAGCAAACGTGCCTGCTTATGTACCTAGAAACGCATGCTTGTCTGCTTGAATATTGCCGTCCGGGAGACTACTCAGTAGTCATTCCGTGTATGATTGACCCTGCAAGTATCCAGGACCGTTAGGTCACCAGGCAGCCCCGAACCAGGGGAATGCATCAAGACAAGTTAATCACTGTACAGAATCATGATTCAAGCACCTCATGTAATCGTGCACTACTGTACTACTGTTATACTGTTCTACTGTACCACTGTACCACTGTACTCCTGTTCTACAGTACTCGAATATCTAGTGAAGGGGAAACTGACCCTGACCCTGACCTGCATGTCGCGAACAACTCGGAAACGAGGCATAGTTCCACGGACGATCTCCGGGGCACTGGGGCCGTTCCGATCCGGATGGAACTCCACTGTTTCAGCCAACTGTACTGGACGAGATAGTGTGTAGCGCCTACCGTTCTTTCGCTGCATACCATCCGCTCCATGGCTGAACTTACTGTATAGTCTACTGTACTAAACGAGATGGCTTGTAGCACCACTGTACTTTCGTTGCAAACTACTCTCGTTTAAGACTAGTGTCCTTTATGGCTATGCCAGCGACTCATGTTCATATAGATAAGTCATCCTCGCTTAGCGGCTATCCGCGTGCGAGTCACTGTATCACATAAATGAACAACTGAATACCTGAACGATCATGTTTAAACGACCCTCTTGTTTGCATATGCTTGCCTCCTGAATGTTTATACATGCCCCTGCTTAAATTAACAATGTTTGCCTTGGACAGGAAAGGAGATGGTAAGTTGGTAGGTCTCGCCGTGTTTTCTCTAACATCGCACGGCGCACTACCGACACGTTAGGCTATTCAATGCTTGCATGAAACTGATCCTAAGGCAACTAGAAAGACAACTTAATAGTTGTGCACGGAACCTGTATTACGTGTTTGGATTTGTCGAGCGGGCGAGTAGCTTCCCCACCAGTGCATTCAATGTACTTATAATCCACCAGTTTGCTTGCATGGTGCGGAAGAACCTCGTTCGGTGCGGATGCCTCCTTCGTGCGTGCTAAGGCCAGGAGTTCTCTCTGAAGCCTTACAACGGTGCGTCCGGAACTGAAGCACATATACAAGACATAAGTTGTGAACATCACCTGAACATCGCATGTCTTACTGTTTCAGAGAGAGAGGCTTGAGCGACTTGTAATCTCGGCTATACGCCGCCTGTAACACAAGTTTATATCAATAAAGAGCTTGCTTTACTTCAACTTGTGTTTCTATGCTTCCGCTATATTGTCAACTCTGTGAACTTGTTATCAAATCGCTATGCGTTCCTAAACTCCGCTGCACTCGGACAATCTGTGCGACTCTGTGGCTTAGAACTCTTGCCGCCAGCCAATGAACCATGGCCTTGCACGGGCGTGGCTCACGCTCGTGCGGCATCACGCCCGGATAGGTTAAGCGATCGTTCTGCGGGAGCGCTGGCGAGGTGATTCCCGCCTAGCGGAAACGGCCGATTGCCTGCGGAAGATCGGGGCGTGATAGCAGACGCGAGATTCGAAGCATCATCAGTGTACGGGATTATAGGCGTTGTTAGCGCAGGACAGGACGACAAGTGTCTTCCCATAAATAGGACTTTGTTAAGAAGAGTAGGACTTTTTTAAACTATCTTCCACATTCAACCCCCCCCCCCCTCTCTCTCTTTCTCTCTCTCTCTCTATCTATCTATCTATTGGGATTAAATTGTATATGTGGTGATTGGCCCATGTGACTTAGGCCCAAGTAGATATGTGGATGTATATATATGTAATATCATAAAGAATAAAAGACAGATTATTATCTCCTACCACTTCTTTACATGGTAAAAGAGCAAGACGACTATGGCACATTTTTTTTTAGCGGTGGCGGTGATTTCAGCGACGGCTGCAGCGACACTTTATTTTCTACGGCGGCGGCGAGTCTTCTACGACGGCGACGACACCAAGGATCGATCTCACATCCCCGTATTATCTTGATTCTAATGAGAATCTGGTTAATACAATTATAAAAGTGGTATTTTGTGGAAAAAATTATGAGGAATGGTCGAGATCTATTCGGCTTTCTCTACGGACTCGGCAAAAATTTGGATTTATTAACGGGTCTATCGATAAACCTACGGAGACTGACAAATTGGAGGATTGGTACTGTGTCCAATCGATGGTTGTACAATGGATCTTGCACACTATTGACGCTTCGGTGAAGAAGATGATACCCTACTTTGTTGAGGCAAAACCGCCGTGAGATTCGCTCAATGATCAATTTAGCGTGGAAAATAGCGCTAGAATTCAACAGATTAAACATTCGTTGGCAGAGTATCGCCAAACGAAATCCATGTCCGTGTCGACTACTTCGGCCAATTGTAGACTCTTTGGCATGAGTTGGGGACTTATGAATCTATTACGACGTGCAGTTGCGGCAAATGTACGTGTGATATCCCAAAAAAGCTGCAGACACGGGTTGATGAGGAGCGTTTTTATTAGTTTTTTTATGGAATCAATTAGGAACTCTATGGCAACGTTCACTCCACTTTATTGGCACAAGATCTGTTTTCCACTTTGGCGCATATTTATCAATCCATGTTCTAGGAGGAACGATTGCGCACGTTCATACAGGTCTCCTCTGAACGGGGCGAGGTTATGGCGCTTGCGATTAAAATTTCTTCTATTAATCATGGGATATCTCGTTTGGATGCTCGGGTTAAATCGGAGTTGCTTTGTATTTTTTGCAAACGCAACGGACATAAAGAAGTCACTTGCTTTATGAAACATGGCTTTTCGGATTGGTGGGGTATAGGCCATGTGGTGGCGGCGAACGAGGGGTTGGTCGCGGACGTGGTGGCAGACACGTGGCTGGTGCTGGACGTGGACGGGGTATGGAGGTGCGTGCGGCAATGGCAGGACGTGGCACAACGGCTACGACACAGCAACATATGGATGGTGATGGCGCAGGAGGTGTTCCGGGGATAACTCCGGACCAATAGCAGCAACTTATTTCCCTGCTTGGTAAATCTTCGATCAAATCTCCGGAGAACTGCATGGTGGGTTAGTCTATTGCACCTTGGATTATTGATACAGGTGCTTCAAATCATGTTACTAGAAATTTAGATTTATTGTCGGGGGTGACGGCAATGGAGGAGTATCCGGTTGGGCTCCCGATGGACGGACTGCGGTTACCTCGTGCTGCAGGAGTGTTGCTCTTGCACCGGGTATTATTCTCACGAATGTTCTATTCTTACCTCAATTACATTACAATTTAATTTATGTGGCCCATCTTATTGATGATATAAATTGTGTTGTACAATTCACTAAAAATTTGTGCGTGATACAGGACCCTAGTTTGAGGACCCTAATTGACGTCGGTGAACTGCGATACGGACTCTACTACTTTCGTATTGTACCGAAGACTCGGGCCTTGGTAGTGACTGTGACGACTTCTCTGGACATTTGGCATCAGCAACTTGGGCATACTTCTGAAAAAGTAGTAAAGTCTCTTCCTGTTGTTAGTAGCTATAGTAGTTCAGTGAATAAGACATCTGAAGTTTGCCACCAGGCAAAGCAAACTCGAGATATTTTTTCTGTCAGTGACTCTCGGGTTGTTACAATTTTTGATTTGATATATTATAATTTTTGGGGGCCGCATCATATATCTTCTTCGTGTGGAGCTCGATATTTTTTGACCATTGTGTATGATTTTTCTTGTATTATTTGGGTATTTTTGTTGATTGATAAGACTGAAGTATACAATATGTTCTCGTCATTTTTTTTTGGTTGAGCGATAATTTAATTCCAAAGTTCGAATTATGTGAAGTGATAATGGTACTGAATTTAATTGCTGTAATCCCTCTGATTTTTAAAATTTTGATAAATTTGGATTTTTTTGGATTTTTTAGGATTTTCCGGAATTTTATTGTATTTAAAATCAGGTGTTTTAATTTTTAAAGGATTTTTAAATGTTATTAATTAATATTAAAATATTATGAAAATAATATTTTATGGTGTAAAATGGAAAATAGACATAGGGTAATTTTTCGGGAATTTATTGGACCCCGGAAGTATTTTTAAAACCCTAAAATCTATTTTGTAATTAAACCAAATTGAACCATTTTAGACCCGGTTTATTTAGCCTGAACCAACCCGGTCTAACCAACCCAGGCCCAACCCCTTAGCGGGTCGGATCCGGGTCAGACCCGACCCGCTAAGCCCGACCCGACCCGAACTTTCATCTCCCCCAACCTCTCCTCTGCCCGACTTCTCACCTCCCCCGCCGCCGGAAACGGCCGCCGCCACCGCTCCGACTCCTGAAAACTGCCGCCGCCGATCCGCTCTCTCTTCCTCTCCCACCACCGGCCGCCCCACCAGCTTCCCGCCTCCCCTCTATAAAACCCCTGCCTGAACCCTCTTCCCGCTCCGCCGAGGCCGCTGCTTCCCTTCCTCCTCCGCCCGCGACGCTTCGCCGTGCCCGCTGCAGCCGCCAGTTTCCAGCGAGCAGCCTCGCCGCCTCACCCCCAGCCGAGCCCCGCAGCCCCTCGACTTCCTCTCCGCCACCAGCGTTCGGCCCGCCTCCGGCCTACGAACAGCAGCAGCTCGAGTCCCTGAGCGCCACCGCCTCCCGAGCTGCTGCTCAGCGCCGCGCCACCGTCTCCCTCACCCGCTGCCAGCGTCGTCACCGCCCTCCAGAACCGCAGAGTCGGCCACCCTCGAGAGCACCAGCAGCAGCAGCGGGCCGGAGCTCCGCCGAGCCCCAGCCGCAGCAAGCCCAGCAACGCCTCCGGCTGGTCCCTGCGCCGCCGCGCCACCTCCGTCAGCACCCCTCCGGCGAAACCCAGCCCCTAAATCCTAACCCTAGACACGGACTCAGCCCTGACACGGTCGGAAACAGGAGCCACAAACCCTAGATCCTTGGCGTGTCGGACACGAAGAATATCCTATTTTCGACCTTGTTCAGGTAACCGTAACTTCTTGCTCGTAGCTCTGATTTTGATTCCGTAAATTGTATCGTGTAGCCTGTATGACCCTCTCGGTGCCCGTGCAAATGGCTCGGGGCATCGTGTCCTGTGGTGATTGCACACCGCGATCCAAAAACAGGAAAAATTAGACCCTGTTTCACCCCGGAGCTGAGTGCGCCCCGCCAAACGGGACGACTTGATCGCGTGCGATCTTCACAGATACGTGCGCGTCGTTGATACAGACGTGTGGGATTTCGCAGAAGCTGATTCAGATGTGCGTGTACACCGGAATCAGTGCGTATCCGCGGACATCGCCCCGTATCTGACTATTCTGATTCTCGCTGTAACTTAGTATACACACGTCGGATCGAGACGAAACTTGCGCCATCGGACTCGTAGCAATATGCTGGTCTTGTGAGCCAAGTTTGGTTCGATTCTGAGAACATTAACAAAATCGTGTGTCGTGGGCCCCACAGGCTTCACTCGACGGACGATTTTGGATCGGCTCATCGGAATCCAATTATGTAAGTTCCGTTGGGCTCGTATCATCGTTCCTGACCTGTTGACACTAAGTTGGACTGTTTTGGAGACCTTTGACCCTGACGCATTTTTCGGTGCAAAGCGGTCCACATTGGACCCCGCTTTAACCCGAAAATGTCATTTTTGTTCTTGTCTCCAAATTGGACTCAAGGACAGGCGTTTCTAGCTGATTGATGTTTTCTGGATCTGATGGTGATGTTTGTTTCAGCAACCGGAGTACTGCCTGCAAACCCAGCTGAGGCCCGAGCTAAAATTGGAAACAAAACCAAGGCAAGTATACCTTGTCAAATCCTGCAGTTTTGATACTTGTCTCCTGGTTTTATTTTTCATTATCGTGTAAGATACTTGTACAATATTTGCATGTTTTTCAGTTGATACTTTCTTGTCATATATATAGTTCTTGATGCTTGTTGATTTATTCCTGCTGCTCTAGTTTTATTTCCTCGTTTTGCGTGCATGTACTTTATTTGCTCTTTCCTTGGATCACTACTTGTTCCATAGACATAATGTGATGGTTTATATGTACTCTACATTTTCGGAGTTGGCTTGACTGATTTCTTAGTTCCTAGATGATTGTTATTGGACAATGACTACACTTGAGCAATCTCGATTGTGAGTACCTATTGTACTGCAAGAGAGACTTGTTCATTTGACTACCTCCTTCGTGAGCTCCCGTTGAGCTGCGAAAGAGCCATACTATAGACTGTGAGTCCCCGTTGGACTACTTTCTATAGGATCGTGATCTCCCATTGAGATGCGGTTACCCCGATTTCTTGTAGTCATGTCTGATAGCATCACTGGCATGCCACTGTCTTAGATATAGTGATTTCTCGTGACTCATTTGCTTGTGTTTACTTTCTTCTCTATCTTGCATGTCATTTACTGTATGTTGGCTCGTATTCTTTTGTATCTTGCTATGTCCCCTGAGGACCTAGTTTTGTTCTCCAGATTTAGCAGACGAGGAGTACCGCAGCTTACGGACCAACACCAGATGAGAGTTTGATTGCAGTTGATGGCCCTGCTTATACTTAGTTACTTTCTAGCATGGTTTATTTATCTCTTTCTTGTCTATATTTTCTTGTTTGTTGGTAGTGGATTTGTCTCCACCCGACTTAG
The DNA here is from genome assembly GCA_036927795.1 of Iris macrosiphon. NCBI lineage: Eukaryota > Viridiplantae > Streptophyta > Magnoliopsida > Asparagales > Iridaceae > Iris > Iris macrosiphon. The sequence continues at coordinate 13,753,804 of JAYESA010000014.1, forward strand.
TATTAATTCTTGCTGGATATTCGACAGTGACTTTACTTTCAGCATTTAATTCAGTTTTGTTTAGTTCATGTTGTTTTGTGGATGAGATTAGTAAACCTGATTAATATTATACAGCTTAAGTATGCTCCGATGGAACCATTAAATTGGGTTTATCCATCGGTGCGTGCTGCTGGCCATTATCACGTGTTCAGTCCCTCGATATTTTGGAACTGGGGCGTGACATAGTTTTTGTGGTGGCCCATGCAGGTCAACGACTAAAATGTCCGGTTTCAACTTAGGGACCGAACAGGCCTGCAATAAGAATAGGATAAGCTTTAGGATCTCATCCACTTGCTTGAAACGTTCTTGATATCTATATCGGATTCGTATCAATTTCTTGAATTGCATCCTGCCTTGATTCCTGAGCGCCTCTCATTGTTTATTTTGTTGCAGAGTTATGGATTCACGAGCAAACGACGAGGCTCCTGCAATATCACCACAAGATGTTGTGGTAACCAACGAAGATGAAGCAACACCAGTTGATGAAGGACGATCAGCTCAACAAGCAAGTCATCATGCCACGAGAATCCAACAAGATAACATTCCACCATCGACGTAATTGCCCGTAATTCCACCAGGACAGGCCATAGACGGGCAGCAGATATTTCAAATGATCTATACAATAGTGCAAGCTCAACAAGAGGCTTGGAGTCGCAGCTTAGTAACAGTACTAGAGCAGGCACGACGGCCAACAACGGGTTCTATCGCCGATTTTCGCCAGCTGAAGCCCCGTACCTTCTCAGGAAAAGAGGAGCCCACAGAAGTTCATGAGTGGCTCACCAACACACAACATCAATTAGAAGCAGCTAAACTTCCAAGGGAACGTTGGATGACTGCCGTCAGAATGCAGTTGACGGACAATGCTCATCATTGGTGGCTATCTGAAGAGACACGACTTGGACCAGACCGAGTCACTTGGGAAGAGTTCTCTAGACTCTTTCTGGAGATATACATTCCAGCCATTGCTCGATCAGAACTACGGGACAAGTTCAATCACCTCACTCAGGACAATCTGACAGTGGAAGAGTACAACGCGAAGTTCATTCATCTGAGTCGTTTTGCCCCTACTTTGATTCAGACAGAAGAAGAAAATGCTGAGAAGTTCTTCGACGGACTAAACATTGAGCTGCAGAAACTGATTGGATCTGTTGCGCCTACATCTTATCCGGACGTTCTTGCTGCAGCACGACGCATGGAATGCGTCATCAGGAGAGAGACCAATCTGAAGAGGTCATCCACATCAGCAACAGTCGGAGCACCACAGGAAGAAGTTGCAAAGAGACTTCACAGTCACCAGCCACCAGAAGCATCCCCACAGGCAATACCTGTCTGTCCATATTGTCACAAGCGAGGCCATATTGAGGACCAGTGCAGACGCAAAAAGAGATTATGTTTAGCTTGCGGATCCAGTCAGCATTTATTAAAGGAATGCCCAGAGCATCAAGATAGAGCACCAAAAGTTAACCAACAAGCGTTACCAGTACCGAGGACAAACTATCCAACATTGGGAGCACCACAAACGGAAGTTCAAGAAGATCTACCACCAGCTTCAGGAGAGTATCAGCCGAGGCCACCTTTGATACCCCAGGCACTGCTCTTCCAGCAGGTTCAGCAGCAGCAGAGGAATCGACGGCAAGGACGTGGACAAGCCCTCGCGATGTCTTTGGAGAACGCGCAGAACCAAAGAGTAGCTAATGCACGTAAGTTCTTGTAGTTTCTGTTTCTAGATCGTGCCTATTGGTTCGTGACCCTAGCCTTACCCTGATAATCTTAACTTGTTAATAAATGATAACTTAGTGTTAACCTAGTAATTTTGAATTTGATAATAACCTAGAATTGTTAACCTAATATGTTTTAAATATAACCTGGTTTTCTAAAACTGTAATTTCCTAAATTTCCCACATTTGGAAAATTGTATAACTTTTAATGCTTAGGAAAAAAAATTCCTAGGTGCTCTTTGATTTTGGATATGCTTCGAACAATGGTTGCAACCGTGTCATCTCTGTTGACCGGTTAATCTTTGATTGCGAGGACGCAATCCTCTTAAGGGGGGTAGATTGTAATCCCTCTGATTTTCAAAATTTGGATAAATTTGGATTTTTCTGGATTTTTCTGGATTTTTTAGGATTTTTTAGAATTTTATTGTATTTAAAATCAGGTGTTTTAATTTTTAAAGGATTTTTAAATATTATTAATTAATATTAAAATATTATGAAAATAATATTTTATGGTGTAAAATGGAAAACTAGACATAGGGTAATTTTTCGGGAATTTATTGGACCCCGGAAGTATTTTTAAAACCCTAAAATCTATTTTGTAATTAAACCAAATTGAACCATTTTAGACCCGGTTTATTTAGCCTGAACCAACCCGGTCTAACCAACCCAGGCCCAACCCCTTAGCGGGTCGGATCCGGGTCAGACCCGACCCGCTAAGCCCGACCCGACCCGAACTTTCATCTCCCCCAACCTCTCCTCTGCCCGACTTCTCACCTCCTCCGCCGCCGGAAACGGCCGCCGCCACCGCTCCGACTCCTGAAAACTGCCGCCGCCGACCCGCTCTCTCTTCCTCTCCCACCACCGGCCGCCCCACCAGCTTCCCGCCTCCCCTCTATAAAACCCCCGCCTGAACCCTCTTCCCGCTCCGCCGAGGTCGCTGCTTCCCTTCCTCCTCCGCCCGTGACGCTTCGCCGTGCCCGCTGCAGCCGCCAGTTTCTAGCGAGCAGCCTCGCCGCCTCACCAACAGCCGAGCCCCGCAGCCCCTCGACTTCCTCTCCGCCACCAGCGTTCGGCCCGCCTCCGGCCTACGAACAGCAGCAGCAGCAGCTCGAGTCCCTGAGCGCCACCGCCTCCCGAGCTGCTGCCCAGCGCCGCGCCACCGTCTCCCTCACCCACTGCCAGCGTCGTCACCGCCCTCCAGAACCGCAGAGCCGGCCACCCTCGAGAGCACCAGCAGCAGCAGCGGGCCGGAGCTCCGCCGAGCCCCAGCCGCAGCAAGCCCAGCAACGCCTCCGGCTGGTCCCTGCGCCGCCGCGCCACCTCCGTCAGCACCCCTCCGGCGAAACCCAGCCCCTGAATCCTAACCCTAGACACGGACTCAGCCCTGACACGGCCGGACACAGGAGCCACAAACCCTAGATCCTTGGCGTGTCGGACACGAAGAATATCCTGTTTTCGACCTTGTTCAGGTAACCGTAACTTCTTGCTCGTAGCTCTGATTTCGATTCCGTAAATTGTATCGTGTATCTTGTATGACCCTCTCGGTACCCGTGCAAATGGCTCGGGGCATCGTGTCCTGTGGTGATCGCACACCGCGATCCAAAAATAGGAAAAACCAGACCATGTTTCACCCCGGAGCTGAGTGCGCCCCACCAAATGGGACGACTTGGTCGCGTGCGGTCTTCACAGATACGTGCGCGTCGTCGATACGGACGTGTGGGATTTCGCAGAAGCTGATTCAGATGTGCGTGTACACCGGAATCAGTGCGTATCCGCGGACATCGTCCCGTATCTGACTATTCTGATTCTCGCTGTAACTTAGTATACACACGTCGGATCGAGACGAAACTTGCGCCATCGGACTCGTAGCAATACGCTGGTCCTGTGAGCCAAGTTTGGTTCGATTCTGAGAACGTTGACAAAATCGTGTGTCGTGGGCCCCACAGGCTTCACTCGACGGACGATTTTGGATCGGCTCATCGGAATCCAATTATGTAAGTTCCGTTGGGTTCGTATCATCGTTCCTGACCTGTTGACACTAAGTTGGACTATTTTGGAGACCTTTGACCCTGACACATTTTTTGGTGCAAAGCGGCCCACATTGGACCCCGCTTTAACCCAAAAATGTCATTTTTGTTCTTGTCTCCAAATTGGACTCAAGGATAGGCGTTTCTAGCTGATTGATATTTTTTGGATCTGATGGTGATGTTTGTTTCAGCAACCGGAGTACTGCCTGCAAACCCAGCTGAGGCCCGAGCTAAAATTGGAAACAAAACCAAGGCAAGTATACCTTGCCAAATCCTGCAGTTTTGATACTTGTCTCCTGGTTTTACTTTTCATTATCGTGCAAGATACTTGTACAATATTTGCATGTTTTTCAGTTGATACTTTCTTGTCATATATATAGTTCTTGATGCTTGTTGATTTATTCCTGCTGCTCTAGTTTTATTTTCTCGTTTTGCGTGCATGTACTTTATTTGCTCTTTCCTTGGATCACTACTTGTTCCATAGACATAATGTGATGGTTTATATGTACTCTACATTTTGGGAGTTGGCTTGACTGATTTCTTAGTTCCTAGATGATTGTTATTGGACAATGACTACACTTGAGCAATCTCGATTGTGAGTACCTATTGTACTGCAAGAGAGACTTGTTCATTTGACTACCTCCTTCGTGAGCTCCCGTTGAGCTGCGAAAGAGCCATACTATAGACTGTGAGTCCCCGTTGGACTACTTTCTATAGGATCGTGATCTCCCATTGAGATGCGGTTACCCCGATTTCTTGTAGTCATGTCTGATAGCATCACTGGCATGCCACTGTCTTAGATATAGTGATTTCTCGTGACTCATTTGCTTGTGTTTACTTTCTTCTCTATCTTGCATGTCATTTACTGTATGTTGGCTCGTATTCTTTTGTATCTTGCTATGTCCCCTAAGGACCTGGTTTTGTTCTCCAGATTTAGCAGACGAGGAGTACCGCAGCTTACGGACCAACACCAGATGAGAGTTTGATTGCAGTTGATGGTCCTGCTTATACTTAGTTACTTTCTAGCATGGTTTATTTATCTCTTTCTTGTCTATATTTTCTTGTTTGTCGGTAGTGGATTTGTCTCCACCCGACTTAGTATTAATTCTTGCTGGATATTCGACAGTGACTTTACTTTCAGCATTTAATTCAGTTTTGTTTAGTTCATGTTGTTTTATGGATGAGATTAGTAAACCTGATTAATATTATACAGCTTAAGTATGCTCCGATGGAACCATTAAATTAGGTTTATCCATCGGTGCGTGCTGCTGGCCATTATCACGTGTTCAGTCCCTCGATGTTTTGGGACTGGGGCGTGACAATTGCTTGCGCGACTACTTTGCACAGAATGATATTTTATTTCAAACATCTTGTATGGGTACATCTCAAAGGAATGGGAGGGTCGAATGAAAATATAGACATATTTTGAATGTGGCACGTGCTTTACGTTTTAAGAAAATTTTGCCAATTTCTTTTTAGGGAGAATGTGTGGTGCCCCGTTCTCCCATTTCGGGGAGCGCGGCTAAGAAATACTTTCGGTATCGTTCGATCGGGATAGATTGAATCAAGATCTTTTTCTTGTTATGGAATTGCTTCTTCAGAATCGATTTTCATATTCAGTGGACCGTGCCCCAAGGATGGACTTAGCGACAGAGTCAAGAGGGACCTCTCCGTTGCAAGTTTTCGTGCATAGTTTTTGATGTCGCCTTATTGCTTTCGTACTTTTGAGTTGGTTTTTGAATTTGTGTTTCCTTGAACGGTTTCGATGGATTTTATTATTTTCATCCGTTGAACTGCATTTTATTCCGATCTTGAAAAAATTAGAAGAGGTATTGATCATCTGTTTGTGGCAATGCAGGTGATCGTGCAGTAGACGTCGCGCAAGCGGAGTTTTGAAGAACATCTTTCCTTTTCTCTCTCCAACTAACTTGTAAGTGGCTATACTTCGATTTAGTTGACCCTTCTTCCAAGTCTTCATATCTAAAATCTTGTCTTCTTGATTGTTACGATCAAATTATACCATAATAACTAAAAGATGTCAAGATAAAAAGGAATAGACTTGGATTACTTGTGCTTGTCAGCCAACTTAGAAACGGTTACCTTGTTGCATGCTAGTTCACTCAAAATGTTCTTTCATAGTATTTCAATTCAAGTTAGAATGTATACTTCTTCTATAATTATGCTATGTATAGAACACACCTTGTTATGCAATAAACTGATCAGGAAGACTATGCAAAATAGATCATGCTATGTCACTTGTCTCGTGCTCGTATTGCCTTAAACTGCATCAATTGATGACTTAGTATCCGGACGAAACTTCACGATAGTCTCATGTGCTGGACGGAATAGTTTGTAGCCCCTCATAAATCTTCGTTGCATACTATTCTCGTCCAAGACTATAACTCATCAATTATGGCATCACGCTAGTGATCCCCTCATATATTTAAACTGTGCAAGCTAACTATGTCTTCGTGGCAGGGAAGGTCATGGTAAGTATTGTGCAGGTGGTTCAGACGGGCAGGTAAAAGTCACCCAATAGTGGCATGTTTATTTCAGTAAACTTTTATATCTAATTCTTGCTTGTAAAATGGACTAAGGCAAGATAGAAAGATCACATAATAACTTACATGCTTCATATAAACGTACTGATTGGTATAGTTGGATTAGCTCGCCTTCACCATTGCATTTCAATGTACTGACCCTCGTTGTAATAGGTTTCCCACACCAAGGAGAACCTACAAGAAGTTAGAACGACTTTACAATCCAGTATACCTACCGGAACGCCCTGATCGTGCCTTCAAAGAAATATTTTAAAGTTCCAGGAGCTTGTGCATATAACTTATGCAGCTCCGTAGAAAGGCGATAGCTTCGCCCGAAGGTCTCTTCTTTTAAAGTTTTAGTAAAGGGATGTAATGTACAGGATAGTTATCTCATTTTGCGTTCACTTTTGTAAGCCTATGCGGCAATTATCCGACTCGTTCAAGAGTTTGTAAAATATGTTCATTATCAATAAAGATAACTTTTTCATGTTTCAATATTGTGTCTCAATTATCTGCGTACTCTGAATATGTGCTCGTTATATAAAATATCTTAGCCTTATACGTTGTGCAACCTAGGCACGCACTGTATCACGTCCGGGGGACGACTATCGATTCTGTGGAATCGTGGCATGATATATTGGTATCAGAGTACAGCTTCAAGTTCCTTTGACCCTCGTGTCAAAAAAGTTTCTTTAACGATCTATTCCCTATGCGAACCCTTGAACTCGTTTGGCCAAAATGAGATACGTTACATACAGTGGGTCCATAATACATTATGAGCCTGATGTAAGTTACTTTCTTTTGAAGGAATGACTCAAGCACAAGCATCAGCCCTAGCACCTGGAGAGGTACAATCCCAGGAAAGTAGTTTTGGCATATCAAAAAGTTCTAGAAGCCAACGAGTAATGCCCCCTGTCGACCCGATTGAGCGAATGATGCTGATGCTTGAAGCAAGCCAACAGAGGGATGAGGCTCATCATGAGTGAGCCGAGAAGCGGACGAAAGAGCGACAGAGCAAGTTCGAAGGCAATCTAGATGTCCGATTTGTAGTCCAACAGAAGTAGGTAGATGTCCTGCAACAGATAGTTCAGACCTTAGTCTCCAACCATTCTGCAACGAAAGTAGCGACAACGGTGGAGCGACCCACACCTGAAGTCGAAATACCTCAAACTCCAAGGAAGAAGAAAGTGACTACCTTCGACTTTGTCAACTTCAAGAAGGTCTATAACACGTCTTTCAAATGGACTGAGGATACAGTCGTGGCTCTAAATTGGCTGGCAGAGCTTGATGATCACTTCAAATTGCTAGAGGTACCTGAGAAAATGCATGTTGCATGTGCCCAACTGTAGCTCCGTTTGAACGCGCACGATTGGTGGGACGTGCATCGAAGATCTCTCTCCATAGGCGATGAAGAGGAGATGATCGCGTAGGCTACCTTTCGTGGCACATTTGGAGGAGTTCATACCCTCTTCCATTCATTGACAAAAGGAGAACAAGTTCGTGCAGCTCCGCCAAGGCAATATAACAGTGAAGCAGTACTCCGCCGAACTCAATCAGCTCGCCAAATTTGTAAGCTCATATCTACCTGATGCGGTGAGTCATGCAAGACGATTCAAAGGCGGGCTGCGATCTGCCATCCATGCGCACGTAGTTGTTCTCCAATACTTGACTATGCGGAAATTTCTCAATCATGCCCTTTCCCTTGAATTGCGGTATCCTTCAGTTGCTGCTGACACTGTGCATACTTCAAATCACAAGTGCCCTAGCAACACAGAAGGAAACACTGCTCCAAAGCGTCCAAATAATGGCAATCAGCAGAAAGAAAATCCAGGCAACCATGTTCCTACTGTAAGAAGCCAGGGCACACGATCGACAACTGTCGCAAGAAGCACAAGTTATGCCTCATTTGTGGTGATCCAAACCATAATATTCGTGACTGCCCGCGCTACTCTGAACGCCGCCCTCAAAATCCAAATTCTGCCACAGCACCTCAAGCCAACAGAGCCGCGCCGCAGCAAGAGTGTCGTCAAGCTCAAGGTCGGGTGTACACTTTGACATGGGAAGAGGCCCTAGAATCGGACATCGTTGTGTCAAGTATATTGATTTTCAATAACATACCTGCTCGCGTGCTATTTGATTCTGGTGCAACGCATAGCTTTATATCCACGAATTTTGTTGTAAAAAATATGATAGAAATGACACCATTATATCTAGACCTTAGTGTTAGCACCCCCATCGGGCACGAAAATACATGTTCATTCAGTATGTCAGGGAGGTCGCATTTATTTTGGGGAAAAGAAACTCTCGCTCGATGTGTTAGTCCTAGATGTTCGGGATTACGACATCATTTTGGGGATGGATTGGCTCGGCGCTTACTCGATAACTATCGAATGTGCAGAGAAATATATTATCTTCTGTCTACCTGGAGAGTCCGAATTCTGCTACACAAGTAGTCCAGCAACAGAAGCATCAAGGACCTGTGCGGTAATTTCTGCGATATCAGCTCGGCGGATGCTACACTCTGTATGCGAGGGATAGTTAGCGTTGGTTCAGGACACGCATTTGGATTGTGCAAACGTTGAGTCTTCTTCCTTTGTGGGGGAGTTTCCTGATGTATTTTCAAGCGAACTACCCGGTATGCCACCCGACCGAAAAATCGATTTCACCATCGATACCTTCCCAAATACCCAACCGATTTTCAAAGTCCCGTACCGAATGCCCCCTGCTGAACTAAAGGAGTTAAAGTGCCAACTACAAAAACTACTTGGCCGTGGATATATTTGTCCGAGCGTGTCTCCTTTAGGCGTGCATGCACTCTTTATGAAGAAGAAAGACGGGACATTGCGACTATACATAGACTATCGAGAGCTAAATAAGGTCACTATCCGAAACAAGTATCCCCTGCCCAGGATCGACGACCTCTTTGATCAGTTGGAAGGAGCGTCAATATTTTCGAAGATAGACCTTCACTCGGACTACCACAAATTAAAGATCAAGCCAGAGGACATGCCGAAGTCGGTATTTTGGACCCGCTATGACCATTATGATTTTTCTGTCATGCCGTTCGGACTAATGAATGCTCCTGACTCATTCATGAATTTGATGAACCGTGTGTTCCGACCATTCCTCGATAAGTTTATGGTAGTATTCATAGACGATATATTGGTGTACTCAAAGAATAAGGATGAACACGCAGGACACTTGCGGATAGTGCTTCAAACTCTTCGAGATAATAAGTTTTTCGCAAAGCTGAGCAAGTGCGAGTTCTGGTTGGACAGCATATCTTTTCTAGGGCACATTATTTTCTCAGAGGGCATCTCAATCGACCCAAAGAAAGTTGAAGCCATCGTGAAGTGGAAGAGACCTGAGTCGGCCAGTGACATTCGAAGCTTCCTTGGTCTAGCAGGCTACTACAGGAGATTCATAAAAGATTTTTTAAGGATCGCTTCACCTCTGACTCATCTCACTCAGAAGGGAGTAACGTTCGCGTGGTCGAACGACTGTGAAGCTTTATTTGTAGAATTAAAGCAACAACTTGTCTCGGCACCGATTCTTACTATTCCGGATGGACACGATAATTTTAAGATCTATAGAGACGCTTCAGAAAAGAGTTTGGGATGTGTCCTTATGCAGAGGGACAAAGTGATAGCCTTTGCGTCGAGGCAGTTAAAGCCTCACGAAAGGAACTATCCAGCACACGATCTGGAACTCGCAGTGGTGGTGTTCGCGTTGAAGTTATGGCGGTATTACCTCTATAACGTACCGTGTAAAATATTTACGGATCACAAAAGCCTCAAGTTCCTCTATACTCAAAAGAATTTGAATCTACGGCAACGGCGTTGGCTTGAACTCCTTAGCGACTTTGACTTGATGATCAGATAAACACCGGGCAAGGAAAACGTTGTAGCTGATGCACTGAGTCGAGTGTTTATTGGGAGCTTAGCTATCGTTGATAGGCTGCGAAGAGATCTCAAAAGTTTGGGCATTACACACAGAATCAGATACAAAAATGGGGCACATATGGCTCAGTTATGCCTCAAACCGGACTTATTGGAGAAAGTTAAGTCCGCTCAGAAGGACGACATATTCCTAGAGAGGATACGAAATTTTATCTCAGCAGAAAAGACGACTGACTTTGCGGTGGGCACGGATGGAATGATGCGGGTGAAGAAAAGTTTGTGTGATCCTAACGATGCAAACCTAAAAAATAGATACTCACTGAAGCCCGGTATGCGAGCTACACTTCACATCTAGGAAGCACGAAGATCTATCGAGACCTCTGTACGATATTTTGGTGGCACGACATAAAAAGGGATGTGGCATTGTTTGTGTCGCAATGCGTGGCTTGTCAGAGAGTAAAGACCGAGCACCAGAAGCCGAACGGAGAGATGCAGAACCTTGCTATAGATATTCCTAAGTTTCGTAGATGAAACTTCCTATTAGTTGGTTAGGATGTGGTGCCCCATTCCCCCTTTTCGGGGAGCGCGACTAAGAAATACTTTCGGTATCGTTCGATCGGGATAGATTGAATCAAGATATTTTTCTCGTTATAGAATTGCTTCTTCGGAATCAATTTTCATATTCAGTGGACCGTGCCCCAAGGATGGACTTAGCGGCAGAGTCAAGAGGGACCTCTCCGCTGCAAGTTTTTTGCCTAGTTTTTGCTGTCACCTTGTTGCTTTCATGCTTTTGAGTTAGTTTTTGGATTTGCGTTTTCTTGAACTATTTTGATAAATTTTATTGTTTTTGTTCGTTGAACTATATTTTATTCCGAGCTTGAAAAGAGTAGAAGAGGTATTGATCATATGTTTGTGGCAATGCAGGTGATCGTGCAGTAGACGTCGCGCGAGCGGAGCCTTGAAGCACATTTTTCCTTTTCTCTCTCCAACCAACTTGTGAGTGGCTATACTTCGATTTAGTGGACCCTTCTTCCAATTCTTCACATCTAAAATATTGCCTTCTTGATTGTTCTGATCAAACGATACTATAATAACTAAAAGATGTCAAGATAAAAAGGAATACACTTGGATTACTTGTGCTTGTCAACCAACTTGAAAACGGTTACCTTGTTTGATGCTAGTTCACTTAAAATATTCTTTCATAGTATTTTAATTCAAGTTTGAATGTATACTTCTTCTATAATTGTGTTATGTATAGAAAATATCTTGCTATGCAATAAACTGATCAGGGAGACTATACAAAATATATCATGCCAAGTCACTTGTCTCGTGCTCGTATTTGTCACGCCCCGATCTCCCGCAGGCAAATCGGTCGTTTCCGCTAGACGGGAATCACCCTCGCCAGCGCTCCCGTGGAACGATCGCTTAACCTATCCGGGCGTGATGCCGCAATAGCGTGATCCACGCCCGTGCAAGGCCATGGTTCATTGGCTGGCGGCAAGAGTTCTAAGCCACAGAGTCGCACAGATTGTCCGAGTGCAGCGGAGTTTAGGAACGCATAGCGATCGGTAACAGGTTCACTGAGTCGACAATATAGCGGAAGCATTGAAACAAGTAAAGTAATCTCTTTATTGATATAAAACATGTATTACAGGCGGCATATAGCCGAGATTACAAGTCGCTCAAGCCTCTCTCTCTGAAACAGTAAAAGCGTGCCAAGTGGCTACAACTGTGGAATGATTGTACAGGCGATGGTCAGGCGATGTTCACAACTTATGTCTTGTATATGTGCTTCAGTCCCGGACGCACCGTTGCAAGGCTTCAAAGGGAACTCCTGGCCTTAGCACGCACGAAGGAGGCATCCGTACCGAACGAGGTTCTCCCGCACCCTGCATACAAACTGGTGGATTATCAGTACATTGAATGCACTGGTGGGGAAGCTACTCGCCCGCTCGACAAATCCAAACACGTAATACAGGTTCCGTGCACAACTATTTAGTTGTCTTTCTAGTTGCCTTAGGATCAGTTTCATGCAAACATTGAATAGCTTAACGTGTCGGGCAGTGCGCCGTGCGATGTTTGAGGAAACACGGCGAGACTTACCAACTTACCATTTCTCCTTCCCTGTCCAAGGCAAACATGATTAATTTAAGCACGGTAAGTATAAACATTCAGGAAGCATAGCATATGCAAACATGAGGGTCGTTATATTCAGATCGTTCAGGTGTTCAGTTCATTGATGCTATGCAATGACTCGCACGCGGATAGCCGCTAAGCGAGGATGACTTATCTATATGAACATAAGTCGCTGGCGTAGCCATTATGGACGGTTCACAGTCTCAAGACACAGAATGATATGCAATGCAGGTGGCGAGCCCCACTGCATAACACCTTGCTCCATAACATACGACTGCTCATACGTCCCGTCCGGATCGGATCGGTCCCGGTGCCCCAGTGACCGTCCGCGGAACTCAACATAACATACCTTGTGCATAAGTTGTCCGCGATAATGCAGGTCAGGGTCAATCCATATTCCATAGCTTGACATGATAATCATGAAACTTAAACTTAATCTGAACGAGCATATTGCTCCACGAGCTGGGATTCCATCAGTACATAACACGATCCTCGTTCAGATGCATACATAGCATGATTATCATTCAAGGTGATTTACGTTCAGTATTTATTCTTGCTTAGTGCATTCCCCTGGTTCAGGGATTGCCTTAGATGACCTGACGGTCCCGGATACTTGCAGGGTCAATCATACACGGAACGAATACTGAGTAGTCTCCCGGAGTAAGGATAAAAACAATGCACATTCAAGCAGACAAGCATACGTTTCTAAGGAACATAAGCAGGCACGTTGCTCGGACCCGAAGGTAAGCCGAGAGTTGAAACCGTTAAGGGACTTAGCATACGAGTATCTGAATATAAGCAGTATTTCATTTTCCATGTTCTAGCAAGCAATACAAGTTGGGATTATTCCCTTAGCTAGGTGCGTTGGATTTATTAGCATGCAGGGGGTGATTCACCTAGCGACTAGCATAAACATTTCCAGATTTTATGTGTGCTGGCTATGCAAAGACAAGTTCACCGTAGCCACCCACCTTAGCGATGATTCGCCTCGGTAGAGTGATACGTCTGAGCGAGCCTCTGAAAGTCCAAGCCGGATTCTTGTAGGGACAAGTCTGGATATCCTTTGCTTCTTGATCGAGGCAAAGCGGGTCGGGACAGCTGTACGATTGCCGTTTGAGACGGCAGTTCGCTTGAGCGGAACAGGGTGTTACATCCTACCCAACTTAGAAAAAGTCTCGTCCTCGAGACTTACTAAGGACAAGCAGTAATCTAGGGTTTTGAGGCAATCCTAGACAAGTCGTTGTACTTGTTCCATTTGGATTTTCACTTGCACAAGCATCGATCTTAGCATATCGCTTAGACTGGATCGTGCGCACTTTCGAAGGGCCCCTCTAGCGTGAACACGTCAACCAGCTTAGTGATAGCGAAGTCTCAGCACTCGAGTTTCACCTTTTCTTAAGTCTTGGATGGTGCACTAGTTCAAGGCGTCCCTCGAATAGATACATTCAACCAAACTCAGGGTTAGTAAAAATCGGACAAGCTACTAGCGATACTCTCAAAGGTTCGCACAGGTTGGCACAAAGGCCACTCGCAGCATACAACCAGACAAGCAAGCATATCATTCAAAACGCATTTTGAAAGTATTTAGACTTATTGTTGGAACATCCCATCGAGGCATTGAGAGAGAGCGTGCGCATAACCCACGAACGAGCTTTCGAAACAGAGATATCGAATCGAAGTCCAAAGGCGTAGAAGCCAGGCTCTGATACCAACCTGTCACGCCCCGATCTCCCGCAGGCAAATCGGCCGTTCCCGCTAGACGGGAATCACCCTCGCCAGCGCTCCCGCGGAACGATCACTTAACCTATCCGGGCGTGATGCCGCACGAGCGTGATCCACGCCCGTGCAAGGCCATGGTTCATTGGCTGGCGGCAAGAGTTCTAAGCCACAGAGTCGCACAGATTGTCCGAGTGCAGCGGAGTTTAGGAACGCATAGCGATCAGTAACAGGTTCACTGAGTCGACAATATAGCAGAAGCATTAAAACAAGTAAAGTAATCTCTTTATTGATATGAAACATGTATTACAGGCGGCATATAGCCGAGATTACAAGTCGCTCAATCCTCTCTCTCTGAAACAGTAAAAGCGTGCCAAGTGGCTACAACTGTGGAATGATTGTACAGGCGATGGTCAGGCGATGTTCATAACTTATGTCTTGTATATGTACTTCAGTCCCGGACGCACCGTTGCAAGGCTTCAGAGGGAACTCCTGGCCTTAGCACGCACGAAGGAGGCGTCCGCACCGAACGAGGTTCTCCCGCACCCTGCATACAAACTGGTGGATTATCAGTACATTGAATGCACTGGTGGGGAAGCTACTCGCCCGCTCGACAAATCCAAACACGTAATACAGGTTCCATGCACAACTATTTAGTTATCTTTCTAGTTGCCTTAGGATCAGTTTCATGCAAACATTGAATAGCTTAACGTGTCGGGCAGTGCGCCGTACGATGTTTGAGAAAATACGGCGAGACTTACCAACTTACCATTTCTCCTTCCCTGTCCAAGGCAAACATGATTAATTTAAGCACGGTAAGTATAAACATTCAGGAAGCATAGCATATGCAAACATGAGGGTCGTTATGTTCAGATCGTTCAGGTGTTCAGTTCATTGATGCTATGCAATGACTCGCACGCGGATAGCCGCTAAGCGAGGATGACTTATCTATATGAACATAAGTCGCTGGCGTAGCCATTATGGACGGTTCACAGTCTCAAGACACAGAATGATATGCAACGCAGGTGGCGAGCCCCGCTGCATAACACCTTGCCCCATAACATACGACTGCTCATACGTCCCGTCCGGATCGGATCGGTCCCGGTGCCCCAGTGATCGTCCGCGGAACTCAACATAACATACCTTGTGCACAAGTTGTCCGCGACAATGCAGGTCAGGGTCAATCCATATTCCATAGCTTGACATGATAATCATGAAACTTAAACTTAATCTGAACGAGCATATTGCTCCACGAGCTGGGATTCCATCAGTACATAACACGATCCTCGTTCAGATGCATACATAGCATGATTATCATTCAAGGTGATTTACGTTCAGTATTTATTCTTGCTTAGTGCATTCCCCTGGTTCGGGGATTGCCTTAGATGACCTGACGGTCCCGGATACTTGCAGGGTCAATCATACACGGAACGAATACTGAGTAGTCTCCCGGAGTAAGGATGAAAATAATGCACATTCAAGCAGACAAGCATGCGTTTCTAAGGAACATAAGCAGGCACGTTGCTCAGACCCGAAGGTAAGCCGAGAGTTGAAACCGTTAAGGGACTTAGCATGCGAGTATCTGAATATAAGCAGTATTTCATTTTTCATGTTCTAGCAAGCAATACAAGTTAGGATTATTCCCTTAGCTAGGTGCGTTGGATTTATTAGCATGCAGGGGGTGATTCACCTAGCGACTAGCATAAACATTTCCAGATTTTATGTCTGCTGGCTAAGCAAAGACAAGTTCACCGTAGCCACCCACCTTAGCAATGATTCGCCTCGGTAGAGCGATACGTCTGAGCGAGCCTCTGAAAGTCCAAGCCAGATTCTTGTAGGGACAAGTCTGGATATCCTTTGCTTCTTGATCGAGGCAAAGTGGGTCGGGACAGCTGTACGATTGCCGTTTGAGACGGCAGTCCGCTTGAGCGGAATAGGATGTTACAGTATTGCCTTAAATTGCATCAATTGATGACTTAGTATAGACGTCGTTTGATCACGGACAACTTGTGCATAAGGTCTTAGTTCCTGCGGAAGGTCGCTGGGGCACTGGCACTGATCCGATTTGGACGAAACTTCACGATAGTCTCATGTGCTGGACGGGATGGTTTGTAGCCCCTCATGAATCTTCATTGTATACCATTCTCGTCCAAGACTATAACTCGTCCATTATGGCATCATACCAGTGATCTTCTCATATATTTAAACTGTGCAAGCTAACTATGTCTTTGTGGCAGGAAAAGTCATGGTAAGTATTGTGCAGGTGGTTCAGACGGCAGATAAAAGTCACTAAACGGTGGCATATTTATTTCAATAAACTTTTATATCTAATGCTTGCTTGTAAAATAGACTAAGGTAAGATAGAAAGATCACATAATAACTTGCATGCTTCATATAAACAACGTATTGATTGGTATAGTTGTGTTAGCTCGCCTTCACCAGTGCATTTTGGTGTACTGACCCTCGTTGCAATAGGTTTCCCGCACCAAGGAGATCCTGCAAGAAGCTAGAGTGACTTTCCAATCCATTCCACCTACCGGCACGCCCTGATCGTGCCTTTGAAGAAATATTTTGAAGTTACAGGAGCTCGTATACATAACTTATGCAGCTCCGTGGAAAATAGCTTCGCTTGAAGGTCTCTTCTTTTAAAGTTTTAGTAAAATAATGTAATGTACAGGACGGTTATCTCATTTTGCGTCCACTTTAGTAAGCCCGTGCGGCAATTATCCGACTCGTTCAAGAGTTTATAAAAAATATTCATTATTAATAAAAAGAATTTTCCATGTTTCAATATTGTGTCTCAGTTATCTGCGTACTCTGAATATGTGCTCGTTATATAAAATATCTTGGTCTTGTGCGTTGTGCAACCTAGGCATATACGGTATCACGTTCGGGGGATGACTATCGATTCTACGGAATCAGGATGTGACGGAATGTATTTTGGCGGTCGAATATTTGATCAATCGAACCCCTTCAAGTCTTCTTGGTTTTAAAATCCCCTATGAAATTTTATTTGGCGCTTCTCCTTCTTATGATGAATTATGTGTTTTTGGTTGTCTATACTTTGCCCACAACCAAAATTCTGTACGTGAAGCTCCATGATTTTGTTATAAATATAATACGAAAGTTGAGTCACAATTCTTTCTCCCAATGTTCCACCACGCCCAATCATTCCTTAGGTAGTCCTTATCCTATAGCACATTTTTTGAATTGTGACCAACTTTCTCTGGGACAGAGAAATTTTCTTGCAGCTGTAACAGCATGTACAGAACCAGTCTCCTTGAAAGAGGCAGTTAAATATGAAGGGTGACGTGAAGCTATGAAGAAGGAGATACAGACTTTGGAGGATAATGGTACCTGGACTATGGAGACGCTTCCGGCTGGGTGTATAAGATAAAGTATAATTCTGATGGGAGCGTTGAGTGGCTTAAAGCCCGTTTGGTGGTTTTCGACAATCATCAGGTTGAAGGGATTGATTACACTGATACTTTTGCTCCGGTGGTAAAAATGGGTACTGTTCATGCTTTTCTAGTTGTAGCTACTAGAAAAGCATAACAGTACCCATTTTTACCACGGAGCAAAAATTGACTACATCAGATGTAATCAATGCTTCAACATGATGATCTGATCGAAGAAGTATAACCTACCAACCGGGCTTTAAGCACTCGGCTTCAAAAATCTCTTTATGGGCTTAAACAAGCGTCTCGTTGTTGGTTTACGAAGTTGGCATCTTCTTTACGGGAGTACGAATTTTGCCAATCGTACTCTGACTACTCAATTTTTACTCTTCATAAGGGTGATGTTCAGATAAATGTTCTTGTATATGTCGACGATTTGATTCTCTCTAGCAATAATTTGCTGCTCTTACTGCCTTTAAGAATTATTTGAGTACATGCTTTCATATGAAGGACCTTGGGGTGTTGAAGTTTATTCTTGGTGTTAAGGTAACTCGAAGTACGGGGGGTATTTTTTTGTGCCAACGGAAATATACACTTGACATTATCTCTGAGACAGGATTGTTGGGGGCAAAATTCGCGAGCTTTTCCATGGAGCAACGTCATCAACTGGCACGCTCTACAAGTCCACCGTTGTCGGATGGGAAAGCATATCGGCGACTCGTGGGGAGGCTGATTTATCTCTCATTTACTTGGTCGAATTTGGCTTATATTGTTCACATCCTATCGCAGTTTATGCATGAGTCCCAGTGTGATCATTGGAATGCGGCTTTGAGGGTTGTTAGATGTAACACCCCGTTCCGCTCAAGCGGACTGCCGTCTCAAACGGCAATCGTGCAGCTGTCCCAACCCGCTTTGCCTCAAAGAGAATGCAAAGGATATCCAGACTTGTCCCTACAGAAATCCGACTTGGACTTTCAGAGGCTCGCTCAGGCGTATCGCTCTACCGAGGCGAATCATCGCTAAGGTGGGTGGCTACGGTGAACTTGTCTTTGCTTAGCCAACACACATAAAATCTGGAATATTCATGCTAGTCGCTAGGTGAATCACCTCCTGCATGCTAATAAATCCAACGCACCTAGCTAAGGGAATAATCCCAACTTGTATTGCTTGCTAGAACATGGAAATGAAATACTGCTTATATACAGACCCTCGCATGCTAAGTCCCTTAACGGTTTCATCTTTCGGCTTACCTTCGGGTCTGAGCAAACATACCTATTTATGTTCCTTAGAAACGCATGCTTGTCTGCTTGAATGTTACCGTATTTTTATCCAAACCCCGGGAGACTACTACGTAGTCGTTCCGTGCCTGAATGAACCTGCTAGTATCCGGGACCATTAGGTCACCAAGGCATACCCCCGAACCAGGGGAATGCATTAAGCAAGAATGAATACTGAACGTGAATCACACTTGAATGATAATCATGCTAAGTATGCATCTGAACGAGGATCGTGTTATGTACTGATGGAATCCCAGCTCGTGGAGCAATATGCTCGTTCAGATTAAGTTTAAGTTTCATGATTATCATGTCAAGCTATGAAATATGGATAAGACCCTGACCTGCATTGTCGCGGACAACTTGTGTGCACAAGGTATGTTATGTTGAGTTCCGCGGACGGTCACCGGGGTACTGGGACCGATCTGATCCAGACGGGACGTATGTTAGTCGTATGTTACCCGACAAGTGTTATGCGACGGGGCTCGCCACCCGCGTTGTACGTTACTTCGCCCTGAGACTAAACTGTCATTTATGGCTATGCCAGCGACATTATGTTCATATAGATAAGTCATCCTCGCTTAGCGGCTATCCGCGCGCGAGTCACTGCATCGCATCAATGAACAACTTAACACCTGAACGATCATGTTAAAACAATATCGTGTTTGCATATGCTTGCCTCCTGAATGCTCATATTGCCGTGCTTGAAATTATAATGTTTGCCTCAACGTTTGCCTTGGACAGGGAAGGAGATGGTAAGTTGGTAAGTCTTGCCGTGTTTCCTCTCATGTTGCACGGCGCACTGCCACACGAACTAGGCTATTCAATGTTTGCATGAAACTGATCCTAAGGCAACTATAAAAGATAACTAAATAGTTGTGCACGGAACCTGTACTACGTGTTTGGATTTGTCGAGCGGGCGAGTAGCTTCCCCACCAGTGCATTCAATGTACTGATAATCCACCAGTTTGTATGCAGGGTGCGGGAGAACCTCGTTCGGTGCGGATGCCTCCAACGTGCGTGCTAAGGCCAGGAGTTCCCTCTGAAGCCTTGCAACGGTGCGTCCGGGACTGAAGCACATATACAAGACATAAGTTGTGAACATCGCCTGAACATCGCCTGTGCAATCATTCCACAATTGTAGCCACTTGGCACGCTTTTACTGTTTCAGAGATAGAGGCTTGAGCGACTTGTAATCTCGGCTATACGCCGCCTGTAACACATGTTTAATCAATAAGAGCTTGCTTTACTACAACTTGTGTTTCAATGCTTCCGCTATATTGTCGACTCAGTGAACCTGTTACCGATCGCCTATGCGTTCATGACTCCGCTGCACTCGGACAATCTGTGCGACTCTGTGGCTTAGAACTCTTGCCGCCAGCCAATGAACCATGGCCTTGTACGGACGTGGATCACGCTCGTGCGGCATCACGCCCGGATGGGTTAAGCAGTCGTTCCGCGGGAGCGCTGGCGAGGGTGATTCCCGCCTAGCGGGAACGACCGATTGCCTGCGGAAGATCGGGGCGTGACATTAGATATCTGAAGGGTTGTCCTGGTCAAGGCATTCTCTTTCACTCTAATTGTGATTTGCGGCTTCGAGGGTGGTACGATTTCGATTGGGCGAGTTGTCCCATCACGTGACGCTCTTTGTCTGGTTAGTTGATTTTTCTTGGTGATTTGTCTATCTCTTGGAAGACAAAAAAACAGATGACGGTGTCCCGTCCTTCGGCCGAAGTAGAGTATCGTGCTATGACGGCGGTCACGTGTGAGCTTAAGTGGCTCAAATGGTTGCTTGGCCGTTTGGGGGTGCAACATTCGTGTGCTATAGATTTATTTTCTGATAGCCAATCTGCTTTACATCTTACGCAGAACCCAGTTTTCCATGAGCGCACAAAACACATTGAGGTAGATTGTTGAGGGATGTTGTTCTTGATGGAGTTATTCGCACATCTCATGTGCCGACGGATGGGCAATTGGTGGATTTTTTTACCAAGGCTTTGGGCAAACCGCAATTTGAGTTTCTTTTGCGCAAGTTGGACATTTGTGACTTGCATGCTCCAACTTAAGGGGGGTATTGGGATTAAATTGTATATGTGGTGATTGACCCATGTGACTTAGGCCCAAGTATATATATATATATATATATATATATATATATATATATATATATATATATATAAGTAATATCATGATGAATGAAAGACAGATTATTATCTCATACCACTTCTTTACTCTCTCTCTCTCTCTCTCTCTCTCTCTCTCTCTCTCTAACAATGGTGCCCAAGGCTGTGTCGAAGAAATCTGACAAGGGAATGACGTTGCGAGTGCTTTACTAACTAAAGTTGGTTTCACCGTGAATATATATCCTTACCTAACTTTACTAACTAAAATTGTCCATTAAATTTAATAATTAAATTTAATAAAGACAGCTAAGTAATTACGTATATATATATATATATATATATATATATATATATATATATATATATATATATATATATATATATATATAATTTGTTCTTTTGGTATATTTTATTCTTCTAAAGTAAAATAATAATAATTAAAATATAATTAAAATACGTAGAAGCCACGCACATTATATACTAGTGATAGTTAATGGGGATTTGTCAGCTAAAAGTTGAGAGTTTTCCCCCATTGCCAGCTTCAGAGTTCAGACATTCAAATAGCAAATCACACCATATGTTCAAGCAGAAACACGAGGCTAGAAGTCTGCGTGCTGCTTCAGCAGTAGGTTCTACCGAATATCTTGTCTGAGATGGTAGATTTCAGCACAAAACTTGCTTAGGACACTGACACGTGACACATGACACGACACTGGCACACCAAAATATACACAAGACAGCAGAAAAAGGAACGGGATGATATTAAACATTGGAAATTTTGGTACATAGCATTATATTTTAAATAAATTAGGTACAGAAAAATAAGTTTGGATATATTACACTCAGCGAACAAAAATGTTCTTAGCAAGAACATTTTATTTTATTTTATTCAAATTCAATAACCCATCCAAAACGACCTTACTATGTGTATTTTTCCATTTTATTTATTATTTTATTTGCTCATATTAAAAAAATGAAATAAAATAAAAAATAAAAATAAAATAAAATAGTTATTTTAAGAAAAATGTCCTTAGCAAGGAGGTTTTCAAGTTTTTTTTTTTTCTCTGACAATAAAAAGTAAGAATAAAAAAAAAGTGAAAACGTCCCTAGGACGGACATTTTGTTTTTTTCTATTTTTTTTATTTCTGAAAAAATTAAATCGTTATATTTTTTTCCTGAAGATTACGGGTAGAAGTATTAAATAAATATAAATTAATAAAAAAAA
Source organism: Iris macrosiphon (assembly GCA_036927795.1). Taxonomy (NCBI): domain Eukaryota; kingdom Viridiplantae; phylum Streptophyta; class Magnoliopsida; order Asparagales; family Iridaceae; genus Iris; species Iris macrosiphon. The sequence continues at coordinate 13,775,899 of JAYESA010000014.1, forward strand.
ATTTGAAAGCTGAAAACGCACATGGTATGGACGTTTTAGAAAAAAAAATTGCATCCCCTATAATTTAATATTTACAATATGGTCATTTAATCAAGTAGTGAATAAAATTATTTTATTTATTATAATTTCTTTCATAATCTTCAATCAAACAAAAATAAAAGTTGAAAATTTTGGATTTAAAATTATTTTTAGACCCGAAAAAAATTAAAAAAAAATTTATTATTTTCACTTAATATATTTTGTTAATTTTAAATTTCTTTCATATATTTTGTTAATTAAAAAAAGAATAAATAAAAAAAATTTAAATTTAAAACAAAGAAAACGCCACTGGTATGGACGTTTTAACTTTTAAAATTTATTATTATTTTTTAATTTTTTTCAGACCAAAAAAAATAAAATTTTGAAAACGTTCTTGGTAAGGATATTTTTCCTAAAAAAAATTATTTTAGATTTTTTTTTCGTTTGTTTTTTTTCTCTTTTAAAAAACATGACCCAAATATAAAAAATTTAAAAAAAATTAAAAAAAAAAAAAGACGTCCTTAGTAAGGACGTTTTCAATTGGTTTGTATATTTAAATGTGGACAGAACTAAACCGTTCTTCGTAAAGACGTTTTTATTGTCTCCTAGTAATTTTTTAAAACTTCTTTCTGTGTACATAATTTAATAAAAATATAATATTCTGTACGAAAAATTTTCTGATTAAACATTGCTACTGTCATTTCCATGACTACATGTGAATCAATGTATAGTTTAGGAAAAAAAAATTATATTTTGGTGCATATATATGAAGTTTCCTTTTGCACTGCCTTCAGTATCAATATATGACAAGTACTGCTGTAGAATAGATCACATTGACAACAATCTAGAAACATTTTGGTTCACACTTCACTCGAGCTCCATGTGATCTTGAAATCGAGCATATCGAAAGAGGAAAAATATGACTGAATGGAAGGGGATAGCTATATCATTCATTCAATATAAGCAGTTTGTCATGGACTTAGTGGTTTTGTCTTACACATCATTTCATGTAGTGCATGAATTATGCAAGTCTTTTACAAATGCTTAGCTAGATATCTAAGACGAGAATAAGAAAATGTGGAACAAAAGAAAGATATTGAAATATTAAAAAATTTGTTATACTATGAGAGTTTACGACTTCTTAGGTGGCGAGGAGCAAATGATGTCCTCCCACCTTATTTATAAGGCTAAATTATAACTTGATACCCTCAACTATTCAAAATGTTCAACTTGATATCCTCAACTTTGATAGGTGCTAACTTGAAACCTGACAAAAAAAATGACTAAATTGCTCCTCCTCACACTCTCTCTCTCTCTCTCTCCGGCACCCCTCCTCCCCCCCCTCCTCCTTCTCCGGCACCGACGACCGGAGGGGGGATGCGGGGGCACAACAGTAGCAACGAGCAGAAGCAACAGCGGACAAGCGCGGGTGTGGTGGCGAGCAGCAGCCACAACAGCGAGCGTCGCACGGTGGTGAGAAGCAGCGGCAACGGTGACGGGTGGGGTGGCGAACGGGCGCAGTGGCGGGGTACAGGCGGCAGGGTTCGTGGGGTGGGCGCGGGGGCTGGTGTGGGGTAATGGGTGTCGCTGGGGAGGGCGGTCGCGGAGGGGTAGGACGGCCTGAGAGGGAGGAGGGGGTGTCAGAGATGTTAGGGAATACCTGCAACCAGATTAACAAATAGAGCAAAAATAAAAGAAACAATATTTACGTGGTTCATCCAACACTGCTGCAGGACTTTCACTATAAAAAGAAAAATTACAGTGTTTACAAACACTCACAACTCACAACACTTCTCGATTCAAGAAGGAACTCTGAAAATTACACATTTTCTGCCTAACACTTGAAGAGAATATTGCTTGTAGTTGATAATTTTTGTGTGTGCTCAAATGAATAGGAAGCCACCTATTTATAGTGCACAAGAATGAACATGAAGGTTCATCTAAGCTTGGGACTTACACTTTTGATCCCTTGTAAGTTGTGCAACCATAGTGAGTTGTTCTCCTCATTAAAATTTATGAAAGTATTTGGAAAGCATTAACAATCTCCCACTTGAAGACTGATATCAATCCGTCTTCACATCCTGATCAATACAGCAGCCAATCCCGATCCTACTATCCTTGGGGACCAACTGAAGATGAGCACAACTTCAGTTTATCGACAGTCACCACCTTGGTTAGCATATCCGCTGGATTCTTACTTCCTTGAATCTTCTCAAGTGTTAAAATCCCATCTTCTAACAAAGATCTGATGAAGTGATAACAAAGTCCAATATGCTTGGTCCTGGAATAAAATGAAGAGTTCTTTGCAAGATGTATTACACTTTGGCTGTTACTGTGCAAGACATTCTCCTCATATTCGAATCCCAATTCAGCTAACAATCCTTGAAGCTAAATCATCTCATTACTGGCTTATGTAACTGCAACATACTCTGCTTCCGTAGTTGATAGAGAAATAATCTTTTGCAACTGCGACATCTAGCTAACTGATATAGAGCGTACTGTAAACACATGACCAGTAGTGCTCCTTCGTTTATCGACTTAACCTGCAAAATCAGCATCTACGTACCCCTGCACCTTTAGTTCTCCTCTACCAAAGTTTAAGCACTTGTTCGTAGTGCCTTGTAGATACCTCAAAATCCACTTTACAGCTTCCTAATGGACCTTTCTCGGATTTGACATGAATATGCTAACGACTCCCACTGCTTGGGCAATGTCTGGTCTCGTACAGATCATAGCATACATCAAACTTCCAATGGCTGAGGCATAATAAACCTTTGCCATTTGATCTCTCTCTTCCTCCGTCTGAGCTAACTGATCCTTGGATAGTCGAAAGTGACTAGCCAATGGTGTGCTGACGGGTTTCGTGTTGCTCATGTTGAATCTTTCTAAGACATGACTGATGTACGCTGACTGAGATAATTAAAAAAATCCCCTTTTGCTTATCTCGGTAGATTTGTATCCCAAGAATCTTCTTAGCTGGACCCAAATCTTTCATGTCAAACTCCTTCGACAATCGTTGTTTTAAGCTTTTGATCTCATTCATATCTGAACCGGCTACTAACATATCATCAACATAAAGTAGCAAAATGATATAACTCGAATCATATCTCTTGACATAGCAGCAGTGATCAGCATTGCACTTCTGAAAACCTTCCTTGTGCATGAAGCCATCAAATTTCTTGTACCATTATCGCGGAGCTTGTTTCAAACCATACAAGCTCTTCTTAAGTCTGCACACCAAGTTACCTTTTTCCTTTTCTGTGAAACCCTCTGGCTGATGCATATAAATTTCTTTATCTAAGTCTCCGTGAAGAAATGCAGTCTTCACGTCCAACTGTTTAAGATATAGATTTTCAATAGTAACAATACTTAATACAGTCCTGATAGTATTAAGTTTCACAACCGGAGAAAAAATCTGTGTAGTCGACTCCTTCCTCCTACTGGAAGCCTTTGACAACTAATCGAGCTTTGTACCTCTTGGATCCATTTTGTTCTTCTTTCACCCGATAAATCCATTTGTTATGAAGGGCCTTCTTTCCTTTGGACAACACAACAAGTTCCCAAGTATTGTTGGAGATCAAAGACTCCATCTCGTCTTTCATAGCAAGCTCCCACTTACTGGAATCTCCAGTCTGACAGGCCTCATCATAGCACTCGGGTTCACCTTCATCAGTTAACAACAAATAATTCAAGTATCTCATGTTCGACACATGAGGTCGAGAATACCTTCTCAATACTGGAGTTGGAGAATGAGATTGATTAGCATCTTCTTGCTCAATATGTTGCTCTGGCTCGAGATTTGCAACTGTCTGGCTTATCGTAGGACTGATTGGGGCATCATCCACTCTGCAAAGACTGGCTCAATGTCACATCCCAGTACCGAAATATGGAGACGGACATGGCCAGCTACCCGTACAAGGTGCTATACGTCGTACGGCGATCATGGCTGTATAAGACAGGGGGTGCATGCTACAATCAAGTCTCCTATGGTCAAGAACTTCTATGTCGCAATCATTCAAACAAGAAACAGTAAGCATAGAGCATATATGCTAAAATAATAAGGCGTCCCAAATACTTTCTCAAAATATTCTGGAGTCCAACTGTACAAAACAAGAAGCTGAAAGAGTAACATAAGTACATGACAGTGATCAGCTACAGTCTGATTTAATACAATCATGTAAGAAAAGTAATGTCCAGACGAGTCGGCTAATAGGTGCCGGTAGCTAAACGCCAAAAAAAAGTAAATGTGCAAGACAAGGAGGGAAGAAGAAAACCAACTCGCTATCCCCTGAGACCATATTCCTTGTGCGCGCCATGTGTTGGTGGAAAGTACGCTGGATCCTCAGGTGCTGGCTCAAAACCTGGCCATGCAAAACCAGTGGGGTTAGACCCCAAATAGCAAGTACCACAAAGAAAACACAAAATGGAGAAACAAAAATCTAGGGAAGACAATATAATAATACATAGGTTCAGTATCGTAACTTAGGTCCATGGCATATCCTAGCGCTAAGTCTCAACCCTACAACCAAACAAGGACAAGGGTTGAACCATCACACTATGTTAGTCCACTTTTCTAGGCTACTAGCTGAATAATACAATCATAACCAAATCAATTTCTTCCTAAATCGACCAATCATTTGTACGACTTGCTATTTTGTGGAGTCTGAGATTATCTCAGAATAATGCATAATAAGTATCCTCAAATCATGCCAGTGCCGAATATGAGCTAACCGAACCAATATAATAAAACAGGCACTTGCAGGATGCACCAGTCCCCCGTAGGGCCCCTGTGCAAAAAATACGGTATTAGCGGTTCCAGTGTTCCTATATTGAAACAGTGGCTCGGCATAATAATAAGTCAGATACTGTACTCCACTAAGGCAGATGATATACAGTATGTGTGGTAGTCATCTCATAGCGCACTTAGAATAAATTTTTGTGGAAAGGTTCGTTGGCAGAATCTCGGGATACCGTTCCTTCCAAATGTTACTACCACTTTTAATTACTTAATTAGCCCTACGTTGTGTTTGAAATCTCAAGACGTGGTCACATGAGAATTTTCCTTAAGATGTCGTACAAAGTACGGGCACGCTAGATACGAATCAATGGAAGTCAAATCTGGATTCATCCGAGCGTGTATGCAATATTCATACAATCAATATCCTAGCCACGCTTTGGTAATTTGACTCGCTTATTATGCCCGTACTGGGAAAATAATTTATATATTTATAATATCACGCGTTCAGAAATTTGGAGGTATTCTCGATGCACAACACAAATATAATCACTTAACACGTGACAGGATGTGTCACTCCTCGACGCACATTAAATCATGAATAATAATCAGACAATAGTAGTATCAGCACGAATATAATATTCGAGTCCAATTACCAATTATACATTGGGTCACATGAATCAAAAAGACATTCAACCAAAACAAGCAAAGCCGCATGGGTCTCTAGGCCGCATGGAAAATCAGGCTGCATGGAGTCAGGCCGCATGAAAAGTCAGGCCGCATGGAGAGTCAGGCCGCATGGACCACTTGGCCGCATGCCCAGGGTTAAGTCTACTCCTTGGAACAATTGTTGAAGTGACAGTCAAATAAATAAAGTGTCGATGATGTGACATAAAGTGACTGATGTGACTGGTGTGATAAGCCGTAAAGTGTGTCAGAAAGAAAAGACAAAACTATAAAAATAAGTGCCAACGATTCAGAGCCATGCGTCCAAGAAAATAGTGGTCGCATGCTCTCCATGCCGCATGAGTGTCGGTGCCGCATGGGGTTCAATGCCGCATGGAGTTCTCAAGGACTTAGCGAAATTTTTATTCGTTCAGTGAGTGAAAGCACAAGGTGTTCAAGGACACTGTGCAAATCAACACTCATGTGTGTAACACCCCGTTCTGTTCTAGCGGACTGCCGACTCAAACGGTAAGAGTGCAACTGTCCCGACTCGCTTTGCCTCAAACGAGAAGCAAAGGATATCCAGACTTGTCCCTGCAGGAATTCAACTTAGGCTTTCAGAGGCTCGCTTGACGTATCGCTCTACCGAGGCGAATCATCGCTAAGGTGGGTGGCTACGGTGAACTTGTCTTTACTCAGCCAGCACACATAAAATCTGAAATGTTCATGCTAGTCGCTAGGTGATTCACCCCATGTATGCTAATAAGAATCCAATGCACCTAGCTAAGGGAATAATCCCAACTTGTATTGCTTATGCTAGAATATGGAAATTGAAATACTGCCTATATTCAGACCCTCGCATGCCAAGTCCCCTAACGATCTAACTCTCGGTTTACCTTCGGGCCCGAGCAAACGTGCTACTTATGTTCCTTAGAAACGCATGCTTGTCTGCTTGTACGTTGCCTCGACTCAATGCTTGTAACATAGGCTATGCCAACACCTTGTTATACAAAATATTGTTCAGAAGGACTATGCAAAATGAATAAGGCAATGCCTCTTGTCTTGTACTATTGTTGCATCAACAGAATGCCTCTTGTCTTATACTCTTATCTTGTACTATTGTCTTGTACGCTTGTTGCCCCAACCATGTAAATGGATAACTTATCCGAGACGCCGTTCGATCACGGACAACTTGTGCACAAGGTCGGTCTAGCGGGCGATGCTGGGGCACTGGCATTGTCACCACCCCATTTCCAGAGCCGGGTATTTTTTTTTATTTTTAATTTGGTTAATTGTGCATTATTTTTAATTAATTGTATTTATAATTAATTAATGATTGTATTATATTTTTATTGATTGTTTTAGGATTTTGGCTAGCCTGGACCCATGTCAGACCCTAGTGGACCCATGTCCGACCCAGCCCACACCCTTGTGAGAATTATTTTGGGGCTTAGAAATATTTATTTTATTTTTAGGAGGTTAGTGGGAGATATTTGGAACTAGTTTGAGTGATTTTGGAACCCCGAAACCCAAAACCTTAGTTATGAGGGCATTTTGGTCATTGGAGAATTAGGGAACCCTTATATTTGCTTGTGGCCGGTTCCCATTGTCCCAGACCCGTGCATTTCCAGCAAGCACAGCAGCTCCCCTTCCCCCCCCCCCCCCCCCCCACTCTTCTTCTTCACTTCTTCTTCTTCTCCACTCATTTTTCTTCTTCCTTTCTCCTTCCTACTTCAAGTAAGTTCACTTTTCTTCCTTCTTTCTTCCATTCCTTCTTCTTTATGTAACCTTAACCCTACATTCTTCCCTAACCTAGGTGGGTAGAGCCTAGATTTTGTGTTGGAGCTTGGATTGGGAGCTTGGAAGCTTGGTTTGGAGGATTTGGAGCATTTTGGAGATTTTGGCTTGGGATTCCAACTCCCAAGAGGTAAACCCTAATTTTCCCCTTATAATTATTCTTTTATAGTGTAATTAATATTTTAGAACCTTCCTAGACCCTAACCCTACCCGTAGGAGAAAGTTGGAACTAGTTTGGGTGTTTAGAGACTTTAACACTAGGTTTTGTGTCAATTTCGGGTGGAATCCGAATTTGGCCCAATTTTGGGTAATGCCCTAGGTTAGACGGACCTAGCTAGACGTTGTCGGGAGTCGTGAGGGTGAGTGCGTGTCTCCGTTCGGACACGGGAAGCCGTGTCGCGGAAAAACGGGCATTTCGGGCAAAATTGGGGCTTTTCGTCGTCGCCGATTCTAAGTGCGTGTGCGTTTCCACCACGGGCCTAGAATCGACGCGGGAGCACATTTTCTAGGATCTAGACATCGTGTAGAGCGTGTGGGTAAATTTTGGGCCGATTCCGAGTTCGTTTGGTGTACGTTTCAGGAGGTTTTCTGAACCGTGCACCACGTGTTCGTCGAAATGACCGAACGGCCATTTCGACTTGGTTTCCTCGTTTCGGGCTTGTGCGCGCGTTGGGTTAGCATCGGGGAGTGTGTGCTAGAGTTTTCGAGTTATATTTTATATATTTTAGGGCGTTGGTGAGTGTCGGGGTCGTTGGGCGTGAGTGGGGCGTGTGGTTTGAGTGTTGTGTGCGTGGTTGTGTGAGTGTTGTGTTTGTGTATATATATATATATATATTTATATATATTTGTATGTGTGTTTATGTATATATATTTATATATATGTGTGTGGTTATGTGTTTGTGAGTGTGTTAGTGAGTGCTAGTGTATGTGTGTAGGTGAGTGCTTGTGTGAGTGTGTGCTAGTGCGTAGGTGAGTGTGTGTGAGTGTGAGTGAGTGCCTATATATATATATATATGAGTTTGAGTGAGTGTGTATATATGTATATATATTTATATATATGTAGGAGGGTTTGTGTGTGAGGTTGTGTGTTTGTGAGAGTGTGTGAGGGTGTGTGAGGTTGAGTGTGTGTGAGTGAGGATAGATATATATATATATATAGATATATATATGTATATATATGTGTGTATATATATATAGATGTGTGTTTATATATGTATAGATATATGTGTGTGTGCTTATGTGTGTGTGTTGATAGTGTTGTGAGTGTGTGTGTGTATTAGTGCGTGTGTGTGCTAGTGTGTGTGTTAGAGTGTGTAGAGAGGTATATATATATATATATAGATATCTAGTTATATATATATAGATGTGTATATATATGTATATATATATATGTATATATATATATGGGGGTGTGTGTATGTGTATGTGAGATGAGAGGGGGGGTGCCCAGCTGAAACAGGGAGCAGCAGCAGCAATGTGCAGCTGCAGCAGCAGCAAAATCAGCAGCAGCAGTAGCATAGCACAGCAGCAACAGCAACATTATGCAGTAGCAGCAGCAGCAGCGTCTTAGGCGAGCAGCAGCAGCATTCGCAGTAGCTAGTGAGGGCGAGAAAGAGTGATATATATATATAGATATATATATCTACAGTTAGCTATATATATATATTGTTAGATAGATTATAGATAGATAGATAACTAGGTAGATAGATATAATAGCTAGATAAATAGATATATGAATAGATATATAAGTTAGATAGATAGATAGAGATATAGATATCTAGATAGGTATTAGATATATATCTCTATCTATATGTATATATATGAATACATATAGTTAGATAGGTAGCTAGATAGATATTAAATAGGTAGATAGGTATCTAGGTAAATAGGTACTATATAGATACTAGATAGTTAGATAGATAGTTAGATACATAGATAGATAATAGATGGATAATTATATAGATAGATAGGTAATTGATAGGTAGATAGTTAGGTTTCTAGATACTAAATAGGTAGATAGCTAGATACTTAGATATATCTATCTAAGATATAGATATCTATATACCTATAGTTATATATATATATATTTATGAGTAAGGTAAGGTAAGGTATTGGGTATTTGGGTATATTTGTGTGGATATCTATATATATAGGTAGATACCTACTTAGATATATATAAATATGGTAGATATCTATATTACCTAGCCTAGATTAATATCTAGGTATGTAATTAGTAGCTAGATAGCTAGTTAGAGGGGTTTTAGAGCGAAACCTCAAGACCTTGAGCTACCGAGGTATTTCAATACCTTAAGATAACCAAGGTATTGGGTTTCGAGCGGGATTTTTGAGCAATAGCCTAGGAATAGTATTGGAGTGATTTTTATATGTATATGTGTATATATTTACGCGTGCTAGCATAGGTTTTAGCGGGTTTAGGCGGGGTGCGTAGCCTAGGTTGAGGTATCGGATACCGAGGGTATCCCGGTATCTCAAGGAGGCGAGTTTGAGAGTTTTCTAGCTTAATGAGCTCGGTTTGACCTAGAATTTCAGGAGCACCCTAGTTTGACCCAGACTTGACCGTAGTTGACTCGGTTGACCGCCAAAGTCAACTTTTGACCTAGTTTTGACCTAGAGTTGACTTTTTGGACCCAGAGTTGACTTTCTGACCCAGATTTTACCGGTTTGACCCGTTTGACCTAGAACGACCCTAGAAGCCTATTTTTAATTATTTTATATCTGTTTAACTCATTAGAACCCTGTTTAACCTTGCTTTTCGCATTAGGTCCTTGCGACACCAGTTCGGATCGCCAGTTGCTCAGGACGTCAGGCGAGTACATTCTCTGATAGTTTTCATTATTTGATGATTATTATGATTCAGCTTTTAGTATAGTATCATCTGATTATTCTGGCACAACACGAGACACTGATTGATATTTCTGGATTCATTTACTTGCGACACGTACATTCATGTTTCTGGCCTCTATTCTGGAATCACTACTGGCATCACCTACAGGCATCACTACAGGCATCATTCATGTACAGGCTGGACTCATCTTGATTTGCGTGTCGGGTCTTGGATCCACTTGTATTAGTCGGGGCGGGGAAATACTCGAGTAGACATGTAAACATTCCTATCTGGCATCATCAGAAATCACTCCCTCTGGTCTAATCTGGAATGATAGCAGCCGCGCACCCAGTGCGCGGTGAGCCGTACTTACCCCTAGCCGTTTACATGTCGAAACAAGTATTTCAAAGACACCGAGTTCATTCTTTATAGTCTGGACTCTCATGCATTTCTTGACTTGTCTCACTTACATGTTTCTGGACTTGACTCACTACATGTTTTTTATGCTGGACTCACTACACGTTCATGTGCACGGACTTGATCTTAGCTTAGATTCTTGTATCTTACAGTTACTATCTTGTTTCTGATATTCCTGCATCTTTACCTTATGCACAGTGACTTATATATTTCTTGTTTCATACTTGCTTCATTCTTCTTGCTACTTGCTATAACTGTTTTATAGTTTTTATCATTTAAATGGAACTGCTGTTAGAGATGTACTTGCTCCAGTCCTGACTGGACATATTTTTCAGAGTATCCGGAGGATTGGTGTCCGACGTTTTATGGACCTGAGCCTGTCGATGGTGCAGACAGGGACCCTCTAGTTTAGGGGTGATTTCCGGGTTGGTAGCCGGGATCACTAGGACCTTGTTATTGTTTTATTAGCTTTTAGTACCGATTTGTCTCCGGTTTTGGATTGAGACCTTGCTTGTATATTATTTTGGATATTGTTGTGTTATTATTGATGTTGTGGTTGTTGTAGTAGTTGTTGTTGGTTAGACTTTATAGTTGTTAGATCTCTGTGTTATCTTATCGTGCTTAGATTCGTGATTGAGTATATTGTGGTTATCTTTATGATATTGCTCCTCCGTTTGGAGTTGAGATCTTGACAGGTTTATATATTGTTTGTGTGGTTGCCCTCCTTTTGGAGAGGTCATGGCCGATTTTTGTGTGAGATTATTATCTAGATAGTTGACCTAGACAGCGTTCTACCGCCGATGCTGCGGCGTAGGCTGGACGTACCCACGACTCATGCCCGATTTCCCGGGTGCGGGTCGTGACAGGCATCGTCCCGGTCCGGGCGAGACCAATTGTTTTAGTCTCTTGTTCGACGGAATGGCTTGCAGCGCCTCTTGTACTTTGTTGCATACCATTCTCGTCTAAGACTATACCGTCCATTATGGCATATGCCAGTGATCGCCTTGTATTTAGCTTGTTGCATGCTTGCTGGTAAAGAATAAAAGATAACAAGTCATCCTCGCTTAGCGGCTATCCGCGTGCGAGATATTGTATCGCATGAAACAAATAAACTGAACACTTGAACGATCTTGAAATAAGTACTCGTGTTGCATATGCTATAACTTGGTTTTCATTATGAATGCCCCTGAATGCTTATACTTGCCCGTGCTCAGATTTATAATGTTTACCTTGGACAGGGAAGGTAAAATGGTAAGATGGTAAGTCTCGCCGTGTTTCCTCTCATGTTGCACGGCGCACTGCCCGACACGTTAGGTTATTCAATGTTTGCATGAAACTGATCCTAAGGCAACTAGAAAGACAACTTAATAGTTGGTGCACGGAACTTATATTACGTATTTGGATTTGTCGAGCGGGCGAGTAGCTTCCCCACCAGTGCATTCAATGTACTGATAATCCACCAGTTTGTATGCAGGGTGCGGGAGAACCTCGTTCGGTGCGGATGCCTCCTTCGTGCGTGCTAAGGTATGGACATCACTCCGAAGCAATGGTGCGTCCGGAACTGAAGCACATATATAAGACATAATGTTGTGAACATCGCCTGAACTCGCCTGATCATCGCCTGTACAATCATTCCACAATTGTAGCCACTTGGCACACTTTTACTGTTTCAGAGAGAGAGGCTTGAGCGACTTGTAATCTCGGCTATACGCCGCTTGTAATACTTGTTTATATCAATAAAAGAGCTTGCTTTACTTCAACTTGTGTTTTAATGCTTTCGCTATATTGTCAACTCAGTGAACTTGTTACCGATCGCCTATGCGTTCATGACTCCGCTGCACTCAGACAATCTGTGCGACTATGTGGCTTAGAACTCTTACCGCCAGCCAATGAACCACGGCCTTACACGGACGTGGATCACGCTCGTGCGGCATCACGCCCGGATGGGTCAAAGCGATCGTCCCGCGGGAGCGCTGGCGAGGGTGATTCCCGCCTAGCGGGGACAGCCGATTAGCCTGCGGGAGATCGGGACGTGACATAATGGTATCAGAGCCTGGCTTCTACGCCTTTGGACTTCGATTCGATATCTCTGTTTCGAAAGCTCGTTCGTGGGTTATGTGCACGCTCTCTCTCAATGCCTCGATGGGATGTTCCAACAATAAGTCTAAATACTTTCAAATGTATTTTGAATGTAATGATATGCTTGCTTGTATGATGTTGTGCTGCGAGTGGCCTTTGTGCCAACCTGTGCGAACCCTTGAGAGTATCGCTAGTAGCTTGTCCGATTTCACTAACTCTAAGTTTGGTTGAATGCATCTATTCGAGGGACGCCTTGAACTAGTGCACCATCCAAGACTTAAGAAAAGGTGAAACTCGAGTGCTAAGACTTCGCTATCACTAAGCTGGTTGACGTGTTCACGCTAAAGTGCACTTCGAAAGTGCGCACGATCCAGACTAAGCGATATGTTGAGCTCGACGCTTGTGCAAGTGAATATCCAAATGAGACAAGTACAACGACTTGTGTAGGTTTGCCTCAGTACCGTATCATTAAATCAAAGTTGATTGAAACGTACTACTTGTCCTTAGTAAGTCTCGAGGACGAGACTTTTTCTAAGTTGGGTAGGATGTAATACCCCGTTCCCTTCTAGCGGACTGCCGACTCAAACGGCAAGAGTGCAACTGTCCCGACCCGCTTTGCCTCAAACGAGAAGCAAAGGATATCCAGACTTGTCCCTACAGGAATTAATCGCCTCATGAGATGCACTTTATTTGAGGCCGAAGGTTTCTCGTATA